>JANAVB010024996.1:3662294-3797294 GCA_029216955.1 Iris pallida
TTACTTAATTTCTTCCTTTACCCATACTTTTGCTTGCTTAATTGGTGTTACTTGGAGTTTTTGTTTGAGAATTAGCATGAGTCTACAGATTGAAATTATTAGATGGGTACTAATCCTCTGTGCAAAGACATTTATGATATCAATGCTACATAGTAAATTTTAATATTATATGCACGTTTTTTTTTAAAAGAATTGCTTAACCACAAGAGCACTATTATATGAAGCAATCCTAGATGCCTCCTTAATTTGCTTTTTCTACAATATCATTGTAGTTCTAAATAGAATTGCTTCGTTGGATACTGTAATCTCTCGATTATCATCTGCTGACTCCATTTTTTTTATTACGAGAGCTATCCATGGGACATATTGCTAAAATCCAACAACATTATACACACATGGAGTTTCTCACAGGTAAAGCACCATATGACTCATGATTGTTTCTCTTCCCTTATTTTACAACTTTGGCACTTGTGCTCTCTTTCTTTGGTGCTTGTAATGAACTTTATGAGTTATTCAATCGTGTCCTTGTAGATGGAAAGGCGAGTCATTGCAGGAGAGCATCAAGCGACATGAACACTTGCTTTACAACTAGGCTTGAAAAAGCGAATGAAGGTTTTTATTATATGACCTTATGTGACTTAGTCAAGATCTTTGGAACATATAATTACCATTTGCTAAAATCAGAACCTTCTTCCTGTCTGATATTGCAGGTTTTGGATGTGGGATGTGGAATTGGTGGACCTCTAGGAGAAATCGCGAGGTTTAGGTAACCTTATTTTAATTTCATGACCGTCTTCTTTAGAGGTTATTATGTATGTCAATACATAAATCTAAATATATTTTTGATAATTTCTACCATATTTAATGATAGTCTTGGCTAGTTTTGTGCATAAACTCACTCTACCATAACTAATATTTCCTACTACATTAATGTTCTCAAGGATGCTAATAATTTGTACATGGCTTATATAATGGCTAAACTGCATCATTTTGATGTATGGCGCAACTCAACGTCAATCACTGGTTTGAACAACAATGAGTACCAGATAACAAGGGGCGAGGTATGTGTATCATATATTCTATTGTTGTGGGTGCCTATTATATATAATTCTTTTTAGGTATAGGCCTTATTTTGATTGTACATGAACTATTACGAACCACTTTCAAGTAAGTACTTTAGGATTGTAAATTTCCTTTATTGTTACTACAAGTGAAAATTTAAGTCCATAATGCCTAGACTGATTATCCTTGGTGTTTAGAAGCTAAACCACCTGGCAGGACTGAGTCAGAGTTGTAATTTTGTTAAGGTAATATCTCTCTCTCTCTCTACATGTGTTATTTGAGCTTACCCATTCAAAATCCAGAGAAAGTAGATGATAAGTAATAGTAAGAGCAAAGACACTTGAAAACAGTTCCTCTTAGATTGCATTGTATTATTGTCATATGCTGCTTATGTGGTTGATTAGGGGTTAGAGGATCTGCTTTGTCAACCAAACCAAGCTGATTTCTTCTCCTGGTTGTTTCTTTTGCATGTGTACAGGCCCGACTTCATGAAAATGCCATTCCTGGATAGCACCTTCGATGAATGGTATCAACTTTTGATCTTCCTGAGGTGAGATCCTTTTTGACCTTTCCAAATAATTGGCTTACCCAATAAGAGAGGAACTAAGTAATTTTGCTTATGGGAAGAGGTCCAATATTTTTGTTAGAATATATACGTCCATTATACTTTTGCAGATGCAAATAGTTCCACTTAGATAATAGTGTTAGAAATTCCTTCCATTGGACCTAAGAAAATATAGAAGAGAATGTATATCCTTGCAAGTTCTAGAACTGTGTTTAGACATCTATGTGCAATGATTTTTAAACATGTATCGGTTTTAATAGCTGAAAGATGTATCAGTTAGCTTAAAGATGTACCGATTAAGTTATCCACCTGAAGTTATCAAGCTGCCAAAGAGGCTGTCCTCTTTCCTTGAGAAAATTAACAATTCTTTGCTCATTTATATCAATTTCCAATCCACTTTCAACTTTAGGTTGGGAATACTCGAGCCCATATATCATAATTTTCATTACTGCTACTTGTAACGAGACAACTTGGACTTGTATACTCAATGCCTCCACCAAATTACCTGTTTGATCCCTCACCACAGTCCCCTACTATAAAGCCCGTCCACATAGTTTTATCAGTCTATGTATTAAGTCTTATTTCACAATGAAAATGACATGGATATTGACAATAGCTTATTTCCTAGATGGTTCTTTGTACGATTCTTATTTGTACAAGTTCAAAGATGTATCAGTATTATTAAAGATGTATCAGTTTCAAAGATAATTATTTACATCTTTATTAGTATTATATGAGGTTCAATTACAATATATTTCATGGAAGCTGCCGGGATAGGGACGTTTACATCTATTTTAGCAATATATGAGGTATTCTTCCAATCTATATTTCTTTCAATATATGAGGTTTTCTGCAGGGACATGGAGGTTTTCTTTCAATCTATATGAGGATTCATTTTTTTCTAGTTCAGTATACTTGCCAAATGTGAAGCGGTTTAGGAAAAGAGAAAAATGACTATGATACTGCAATTTGAATAATGTGCAGTTTAGGAACTAATAATGACTATGATACTGTAATGAGAAAAAAAAGGCTATAATACTGTAAATGTTCTGATACTGTAACATGAGGTTGTTTATATTATATTTTTGTACATGGGAAGTTCTTAACACAAAGTAACATGGATATTTTTGTACTATATATGGTTTTCTTTAAATCTATTCATAGAGTTGTGGATTCTTAATTTTTGCAGGTATTAAAAATGCGAAAGGACAAAAAAAGTATGAAAAGCTAGTAATTATAGAGGAAGCTCCAAGGAGGACATCAAAAGTGGTTCTAGAAGAATTTATGCAATTGCAGCAACTGCACAACCAAGCGGCTCTGGAGGAAGCTCTCAAGCTGGAGAAAGAGGGAGCTCTCAAGCTGGACAACAAAAAACTAAGCAAGTGCCATCACAATCTCAGCTCATACAGAGACTAAAACGTCCAGAGTTGCTACCGAGATGGTCTCAATCACATAAATATTTTCCCAACAAGCCACCAAGATTATGTCAACAAGAGGATTCTCTTTCGAGTGAAGATGACTCTAATGTATATTAAGGGAAATATTGATCAAATATTATTTTTTGAAAATAAAAGAAAATTCATTGTAAGGGTTTTATAAGTGTTGCAAAATAAATGTTTTGAATACCTACGATGGTTTTTGGTAATATCTACAAACTGTTGCAATATCATTTTATAATTGTTGTCAATTTCTTCTATTCTTAACGAGTATTAAAATCGTTGCAAATTACTTGATTATAATTGTTGCCATACAAACCGAAACCATTGTAAATGGATGTTAGAAGTCGTTGCACAATTATTTTTTTGGCAACCATATCTCAAATCGTTGCTTATTCTTTTCACAACAATTACTTATCCGTTGCCTTAAAGATTTATCTGTAATGGTTTTCGACTGTTGCCTTTCATCTGCAACGATTTTTAATTGTTGTATGAAACATTTAGGTAACAGTTAGTAACCATCGTGTATTACTCAATAGCTACAACGGTTTGTTAACCGTTGCTAAATATATTTTTAACAACACGATGTAACTGTTACACATTAATGTCAAAACCGTTGCATAATACGTTATTTGCAACTATTTATTCAACTGTTGCAAATATACTCAATAACCGTTGCAAGAGGAATCTGCAACGCTCGCATTTACAATGGTTCCAATAATCGTTGCAGTTTGATTTAACAATGGTTTAGACTGATTTTGCAATGGTTTTCGACCGTTGTAAGACACCCTTATTTCTTGTAGTGAAAGTAAAATAAGCCTAACTAAACTAGTCTAGGCAATGGGGGTGATATCCTCAGCTAGAGCTGGGTCCTCCTGAGGGTCCAGCTCGCAAGTGTCATCTAAGGCTGCCCCGTAGAAAGTGTCCAGGCAAGCCTCCTCCTCGTCCTCTGTAATATTTTCAACAGGTCCAGTCAGGACAGGAGCGAGTACAGTACATCTCAACAGTTCATAGCAGGTTAGAAAATATAATCATGCAGTAAAGTAAGATACAAGTACTGAAAGAAGTGCAGTATGTAAACAGAGAGAGAGAGAACTGTAATAGAAATATCTACTATAAGTAAAGAACTAACAGTGGCTAGTGAGTCAGAGTATAATATAGACATGTAAATGGCATAGGATGATTCTGATGCTACACTATGGAAGGATTCTGATGCTACACTACTTGGATATTATTTACATGTCTACTTCTACTCTCCCGTATCCCCAATTAATACACAAGGATCCAACCAGGTTATGTTATGATTCTATGTAACGGCCCCCGAAGGGTGGTAAGCCCCCAAAGGGTGGTAAGCCCCCAAAGGGTGGTACATAGTAGTCCCATAAATGGGGATTCTGATAGACCCAATAAATGGGATAAGGATTCAGAGAAGACTCTGTGATCATATGAGAATATGTCACAAGTAATCAAAGAACCAAAGAAAGCATATGATATGCCATGTAAGTGAAATGCACAGAACATAGAGTACCCGATGCTCCCTGAAGGGATAACATCTCAAGAAGGGATCCATATAGTACTAATCCGTGTGACCAACGTGACAGTATCAAGTAAAGTAATTTAATGCAGGAAATAATTCTAAGCAGGATATGAAATGATCAGAGAAGGTACTCGCTTGGTATCTGAGTGTCTGTAGGCCTTTAAAAATGACAGTCACGCTGAGTTGATCAGGACAGAGTCAAAAGTCACGCTCAGTTGATCAGGACAATATTTACAAATCACGCTGGGGAGACAGCTCATCATTTGTCAGAGAGTAATTATGACTGACAGCACAACAGTCGAAGAATGTCTCTTCGTATGCCACGTATGCACAGAATTCGAGAGATCACAGCCGTCTATTGCGTGATTTTCGAAATCTTCTTCAGCAAGACTCAACCTTCGTCAAGTTGGCGTACCAAAAGAGCATCTTGTCATTTAATGTGACTGACAAAAGCTATCACTGCCAGAGATTTTGTGTCAGTCGAGGCACGCTGAATCAAGACAGCTGGCAGTTCTATCCCAAGTCTGCGTGTATTTTGAGTTTTTACTCAAATCTGCGTGGATTCTGAAGTTTTCTTCCTCAAGTCTGCGTGGATTCTGAAGTTTTCTTCATCAAGTCTGCGTGGATTCTAAAGCTTCTTGCCCCAAGTTTGCGTGGATTTTGAAGCTTTCTACCCCGAGTCTGCGTGGATTTCGTCTTCACCAAGTCTGCGTGGATTCTGAAGCTTCTTGTCCCAAGTTTGCGTGGATTTTGAAGCTTTCTACCCCGAGTCTGTGTGGATTTCGTCTTCAACAAGTCTGCATGAATTTCATCAAATCGGAGTACGTGGCAGCCATGCCACTGATCTCTCGCCTGCGTGTCCTGTAACTTGCACACGACTCATGCATGATTGCCATGTGTCCAACAGTTACAGGCCACGTCCAGTAACTGCTCACAACCTTGCGTATGTTAAATCCTGCATGATTTTCAACTAAGCACAGGCTGTGAAGACAGTTATCTTTTTAGTTATTATTTTGACTCTATAAATAGAGTTCTTTTTCTCATTCATGGTACAGATACATAGTTATCTACTGTCAAAATTTTAAGAGCTTTTCTTTTTCGCATAGTCCAAGGGATAAAGTGATCGTCTTCTAGATCAGATTCCCACAGTTGTAATTTTTCCAGATACACAATAAATAAAGGAATTTATTTATGAAAAACAAATTGGCGACTCTGCTGGGGACAACCATCTTCTCTTCTGAGATGGCAACAACTCAATGCGATACTTCGTCAATCGGCTCGACGAAGAAGGTGATGACGATCCAATTCGATCAACTCGCCTATGAAGAAATACAGCGGGCTAAGAGTGGTAAGCCCACTACAGCCTCCATCATCACTGCCAAGTCGAAGGGACACTTTGTCTATGTCCCTAAGAATCAGTTGGCAGCTAATGGTGAAGTCTCTGCCACAGTGTCTGCTCCTAACACTGGCAAGAACTCTACTGCAAGCACGCACACTCTTGTGCGCTCGAAGATGACAGCAATCAAAGATCACGCTAACAGTACTGGCTCCTTAGCCAAATCTGTTCCAGTGTGTGTCTCCAAAGTTGAAAGTCACGCTGACAGTACTGGCTCCTTAGCCAAATCTGTTCCAGCGTGCAATTTCAACCTCAAAAGTCACGCTGACAGCACTGGTTCCTTAGCCAAGTCTGTTCCAGTGTGTAATTCTAAAATCAACAATCACGCTAACAATACTGGCTCCTTAGCCAAATCTGTTCCAGTGTGTATTTCCAAAGTCAAAAGTCACGCCAACAGCACTGGTTCTTTAACCAAGCCTGTTTCAGCGTGTATTTCATCTAAGAAAAATAGCTCTTTAGCTATCTCTTCTTCTTTGCCAAGTTCTACCAGAACTGGGGGTGGTCTTCCACACAAAGTTCCTTCGAAAAGAAATAACTCTTTAGTTGTTTCTTCTGCTCCTGTAGTTTTTACTTCAGGAACAGCTTTGACTGACAATTTTGTTAGTCAAAGAAAAGGAGATGGTCTTTTAACTACTCTTCCTTCTGGACATTCTATGTCTCAAAACTTGAATGAGTCTAAGAAGAAACATTTCTTAATGTTTTCTTCTATGACTTCTTCGAATTGGGCACAGAATTTGTCTAGAAAAGGTCTGTTACCAACTCCTAATCAAGGGGGTGGTTCAACTCTTCCTTCTCTGCAAATATCCAGATCAATGGAAGGAAAACTCCATGTTTCTAAAACCAATGTGTTACCTCCAACTGATCTAAGAACAAAAATTAACACTTCTGGTGTTAAGAAACCATACCAGTTGGAAACAAGGATAAGAGATCCAGATGCAGAGTATGCGAGAAACTATGTGGCTCATATTAATCATTCTCTATATAATCAAGAGCCATCAAGACCCAAGAACAGGAAATATACTCCTCAATCTTCACAAACAGATTTACGAGAATATCTTCAACAGAAGAGAAGAAGTGATTCTGTGTCAAAGGACCATGCTGAATGTGACTTCTATCCAAGAGTCATAATTCAATGCAGATGTCAATCAATGGTTCATGATCATGTTGATCATGAATGTGACTTCCAGCCAAGAGTCACAATGCAATACAGATGTCAAACAAAACGACAATCTGTCTTCAATCGAATTCAGTGTGAACCTATGCCTGATGAAGATGAGCCTTTGTTTGCTTTTGTCAATATGACCTCTCGGGATGCTGGGGGTAGAGTTGATAGTCCAGATGGAGTATATAGAAATACCAGAGCAAGAGTCCTGGCCTCTAGTCAAAGAAATTTGATCTCTGAAGATGATTCTGAATTTCTTGGAGAATCTAACTTCCCACCTCTTCCTACTGGGGGTAGTTCTCCTATAATTGACTTTGATGCACAAAGCAATGATTCAGAACAAACAACATCTACCAGTTCATCAATAATTCCTCGTACAGTCACGACTTATATAGTTGATGGGAATACTGATGAACCTTCTTCTTCCTTGACTCCTCAAGATCAAAGAATTGCTTCTTTGGAACAACAAATGAAGTCTATGGCTGATACTATGAAGTCGATGTATGAACTCATGGCAACACAGATGCAAAATCGACAGACTGTACCAGATGCCATACCAACTGACACTGATATGAGTCCAGTACAAGTTCCTCCAGCAGTACAATCCAATACTCCTGGACTAGCTCAACCAAACCCTAGTCTCTCTGGAGCTGGGGGTAGTGCTTACAATGCTGTTCCTCCTCCCAACTATTCTCTACAAGTTACAACTCCACAATCTTCTGGAGTTGTTAATGAAGAATTGAGGAATCTCAAAACTCAATTCGAGGCATTCAAACAGAAAGATGGTTTACAAAGGTTAGGCATCAAACAACCTTATCCGATAGAATGGAAGCAAGTATCGTATCCTCCTAAATACAAGCCTCCCACTATCTCATTCTATGATGGAACCACTTCTCCAAGTCAGTTCATTAATCACTTTGAAGTGATGACTGATCAGCTGCAACCAAGCGACGCCCTCCTTACTCGGGTGTTTGTTGGATGTCTCAAGGGAACGACTTATGAATGGTATAGAAGTCTCCCAGATGGGAGCATTACCTCATTTTTCGGTTTCAAACAGAAGTTTCTTGAGCGGTTCTATGAAGGGCTCAATGACATGACTATGTCTGCTCTTATTAGAATCAAGCAGAAAAATAATGAAACTACAGAAGAGTACATTGAACGGTTTCGAAGAGAAGCTCTGAAGATGCCTCTTGGAACTCCTGATGCTGTCACCATCGACACATGCAAATCAAACTTGTTGCCAATCATCAGCATGTGGACAGGATCCACTCAATTCCAAGACTGGCCATCTTTCATAGTTAGTGCCAAGGCCGCAGAAATTAGTGCTGAAACCTTCAAAGGTTTAGGAGTGCAGATGACTCCTAAAGAAACAGGTCAAGGTACTAACAATAAAAACAATACTCGCAAGGGAAAAGAAATTCTTGAAGTTAATCTTCAGAGCAAAGATACATCAACTGTTCAAACTTCTCCTACAACTCAACAACCAAGAACACCTCGTCCCAAAGAAGAATACTCTTTCGATGACGACGATGTCCTTGGTATCTTTGAATGTCTGCTGAAAGGTAATAAGATACAATTACCTGAGATTAAGAAACCTGATGAAGCTGGTAAAACAGATCATCCCAAATACTGCCCATATCACAGAATGCTGGGTCATACAATTCGTACATGTTATGTACTGAAAGAAAAGATCCAAGAAATGATTAAATCTGGAGCTATCTCTCTTATTCCAAAAGAGAAGACCGTCACCTCCAACGTCGTCTCTATGCAATTCGGAGATTTCCCTCCTCAACTCCTTGAAAGTAGGATCGTTCCTATTCCCAAGGCAACTCTTGACATAGTGAATCTTCCTCCTCCACAGTCTGAAGGATTAGTGCCAATCACTTTGGAAATTGGAGAAATCATGTGGATCCATCCTGATTTAGTGGCAGATTTTGAATCGCCTTCTCCTCAAAAGACTACTTCTCGAAAGTCCAAGAAGGCTGGAAAGATTAAGTCATGTCATATGACTTCTCTTGGATCTATTCCTGACACAGAGCCAAAAGAGAAAGAAGAAGCACTTGTTAGTGCTACTCGAACGGGGAAACCTTATCTAAAAGATTATTCCAAGAATCCTGAGGATCCTCTTGATATCCCTCCAGCTGATAAAGATGCTTCTAATGTTCCTCCTGAAGAAGAATCATCCACTGAACTTGTTCCTCTCAAGCCTACAGCTCTGGAAAAAGTCAAACAACAGGCTCGGTTTGATAAGCCAATCAAGAAGTCCTCTCCTCTTGGACTTCAGAAGCCTTATAATTTCGATATTTTAGCTCAGCTTGCTAATACTCTAGCTAGAATGTCCCTCTTTGAACTTCTACGTCTTTCCAAAGAGACTCGGGAGACATTAAGTGAAGCACTTCTACAAGCTGACTCTTGTCTTGCACAATTGAAGAAGCCAGATGCAGAACCTGCCACTTGCTTACATTGTAACAGTGTATTGGAGATTATCCCAAATATCATCTTTACATAAGACGACATGCTATTGGAGGATAATCGACATGATCGGCCTCTCTACTACACCGGTTATATCGATACAATGAAGATAGATCGTATCCTCATTGATCCAGGGTCTGCTATAAGCATAATGCCAAAGAGTCTGTTGGATGAACTAAAAATCCCTCTTCACAAGCTCTCTAAGACGGTTACTACTATCCTGGGATTCAATCAAAGCCGAAGCGAGCCTTTGGAAAAGATTCATCTGAAGCTTCAGATAGGCGATTTCAGATCCAAAGTCACTTTCTATGTGATCGAGATCGTGGGATCCTATAATCTTCTTCTGGAAAGGCCCTTTCTTCATGAAAATAATGTGGTACCTTCTACTCTTCATCAGTATTTTAAATACATTGATAGCAATGGAAGAGTACAAAAATAAGTTGCTGATATAAATCCCTTCCATGGGGTTGAAGCTTATTTCAATTATTCTCGAATGTACAAAGAAGAGTATACAAGGGTTATACAAGCTATGAAGAAAGAGGATTCACAAAGTGAGACCTTAATAATTCCTGTTAAAGGTCGAACTATTCAACAACAATCTCTCAAACTCTCTGAAGAAGGTTCTTTCATCATTCCGGTGAGTGGACGGATTTCTCCGTTACCTCAGTCGTTTGCTCAAGACACAATGATTATTCCTGTCAGTGGGCGTACTGCAATTCCTGCATCTCCACATATGAAACAGGATACTCTGCTAATTCCAGTTGGAGGGCGGATTATTCTTCCATCTCAAACTTCAAGGGAGCTCACCTCTTCTGAGCCATTTGTTATCGATCTTAATCGAAACAACGCTTCTTCTCGTTCTTCTTCTCCCCCTTTAGTCATTGACTTGGCTAAAATCTCTAAGGCTCAGCCTTCTCCCAATGTAAATACTGCTGCTTTTACATTTAATAAAAAGTCTCCATCTTTGCAGTATGCTGATGTGTGTAATTATGTTCATAGTTATTTACATTTGTTAGATGACTTGAACGCAATAACCATAGGGGTTGTACAGACTGTTCATACAGATGTATCCCTAGAACCTGTACAATCTTCATACTTTCTAGTTCCCAGCAGAAAGCCAGGAGACATTCCAATATTCTTCTATAAAGGGCCCCAAAGTCCTTCTGATTTAGAAGATGAAGACAAAAATGATGATACTGGAAGATTACAACTACGTCGTTATAGTCAGCAATCTAAAGACATCATCAAAAATTTGGGCTATGACTTCAGGACTGGCCTCAATAGTGGAAAGGGAAGAAAAATGCCTGTTCGTATTTCTCCTCTGAAATATGGAAGGACAAAATACGGACTGGGCTATATAGCCCCTACTCCTTTTATCAATATTATCCATGAAGATCCCGAGTCTGACGAAGATAAGAGATCTGATTCTTCTAGTACCACTTCTTGGGATTCCGATACGAGTATTGGTGACTTCTACTGCAACCTCCTGTCTTCCAACATGGTTTTCATTGACCATTCTGAAGAAAGTGATGAAGACGAAGAAGAGTTTGAAATCTCACCTGAATCGGAACAATGGGCCCAAAGATTAGATAATCAATGGGAGTTCCGTTTCGAACAAAAAGAACCTCCGACTGAAGACAAACTTGTTCAAATAGATGTTGGTGAAGAGGGATCTCCCAAACCAATATTCATCAGTGAAAGTCTTTCTGAACCTGATAAGCAAGACATGATCAAACTCATTCGTGACTACATCGATGTCTTCGCTTGGAGTTATGAAGATATGCCAGGACTTGATCCACAAATTGCAACTCACAAGCTTAATATCTTGCCGAATGCTAAACCGGTCAAACAACAACAGCGACGATTTCGTCCAGACATTATGGATGCAATTGAAGTTGAAGTCAATAAACTCATAACCTCCGGGTTTATTAGAGAGGAACAACATCCCGATTGGGTGGCTAACATAGTTTCTGTCCTTAAAAAGACTGGCAAGGTCAGAGTATGCATAGACTTCCGCGATCTCAATGCGGCATGCCCTAAAGACGAATTCCCTCTACCAATCACTGATGTCATGATTGATAATACTTGTGGATTTGAACGGATGTCATTCTTGGACGGGTATTCTGGATACAATCAGATTAAAATGTTTCCAGATGACGAGAAGCACACTTCTTTCAGAATGCCGATCGGTACATACTGTTATACAGTTATGCCATTCGGTCTCAAGAATGCAGGAGCAACTTATCAACGAGCTATGAGCACTATATTCCGTGAACATTTACGGAAAACAGTCGAATGCTATGTTGATGATATTGCAGTCAAAAGTCGACAAAAGGAGGATCATATCCAAGATTTGAAGACTATATTTGATCTAATGCGTAAGCATCAATTAAAGATGAACCCTACTAAGTCCTTCTTAGGCGTCTCTAGTGGTAAATTTCTCGGCTTCGTCATTACCTCTAAAGGTATACACGTGGACCCCGAGAAGATCAAAGCCATCCAAGAGATGCGTCCTCCACGCACCTTAAAAGAGCTACGAGGATTTCAGGGAAGGATCGCTTATATCAGGAGATTCATCTCTAATTTATCAGGACGCTGCAGACCATTCAACAAACTTATGAAGAAAGGTGTTTCTTTTGTCTGGAATGATGAATGTCAGAAAGCATTCGATGATATAAAACAATATCTGATGAGCCCTCCAGTATTGGTACCTCCCGTTTCAGGAATTCCATTTCTCCTATATACTCGAGCAATGAGTCATTCATTGGGTGCATTACTCGCTCAAAAGAATCAAAATGGTCATGAACAAGCCATCTACTATCTCAGTCGTACTATGACCGGAGCTGAACCTCGATATTCACCGGTCGAAAAAGAATGTCTAGCCTTGATGTTCGCTGTTCAAAAGATACGACATTATATCATTGGCCAGACTATTCATGTCATCTCCAGGATCAATCCTATACGGATCATGATGAAGAAACCCAGTATTTTGAATTCTCGATTAGCTAACTGGGGAATCCTACTTGCTCAGTATGACATGCATTATATTCCTCAGAAGTCAGTCAAAGGACAAGCTTTAGCTGATTTTCTGGCTGCTCATTCAATTCCAGAAGATTCAAAACTCTATGACGAAATTCCAGATGAAGTCCTAGATTCAAACCAAATTGCTGAAGAAGATCCTACTTGGCGTATATTCTTTGATGGAGCTTCAAGGATAAGTCCTAATGGTGATATTATCGCTGGAGTTGGAATCGTTCTTGTATTGCCAGAAGGTCTTGCTATCCAAAGAGCTTATTCTCTCGATCAGCCGTGTTCAAACAATGTAGCTGAGTACAATACATTACTCATTGGTCTTCAACTCGCTAAACATCTAAATATTCAACATTTGGAGGCGTACGGAGACTCTAAACTCATTGTCAATCAGATAAGGGGTACTTATGAAGTCCGCCATCAAGATCTGGTTCCTTATCATAGATCAGCTATAATTATGGCTTCTTCGTTTGGAGAATTCTTTATTGAACATGTTAGACGAGCATGTAACACAGAAGCTGATGCTCTAGCTAATCTTGCAGCGGTGTTGGCTATGCCAATTAGACGACAACAAATGATTATTGTTCGCAATCGAGAATTATTTTATCTTGAAAATAACCTGACCCTAGGACTTCCAGTTGACATTGAAGAATCAACATCTCATGACGTCAACACAACAAGAGGATTTGGATTTAGTCGTAAATCTTTATCATCTTCATCTGATTCCAGCATGGAATTCATCTTCAGTCATTCGGCCGAGAATCAAAATACGGATACGGATTGGAGACTTCCTTTCTTAGATTTTGTATTGTATGATATTCTTCCGGATGATCCGAGTGAAGCAGCATCTATCAGACGACGATCATTCCGATTCTATTATAATCATACAACAAAGACCTTATATCGTCGAGCCTATGATGGTTTACTTCTCCGATGTGTTGCCGGTGACGAGGCTCAACAAATTATTCGTGAAGCACATGATAGAATTTGTGGAGCACATCAGCCTGGACCAAAACTTCAAGACCGTATTCGACGTATGGGTTATTATTGGCCTACTATGGTATCAGACGCCATCGAATATGCAAAGAAGTGTAAAGCTTGTTAAATCCATGCGGATTTTATTCATCAACCTTCGAAATTTCTACATCCGACGGCAGCATCATGGCCCTTCGAAGCTTGGGGCATGGACATTATTGGTCCGATCAATCCGCCGTCATCCAAGGGTCATCGGTTTATTCTTGCAATAACCGATTACTTCTCCAAATGGGCCGAAGCCATTCCTTTGTCTGAAGTTAAGACGTCCAATGTCATTTGCTTTATTAAGCACCACGTCATCTACAGATTTGGTGTTCCTCGACGCATTATTCATGATAACGGACCACAGTTCGTCAGTCAGAAGTTTACTCGATTCTGTGACGATCACCGGATCAACAATGTAGCTTCTACCGCATATAATCTGGCAGCTAACGGATTAGCAGAAGCTTTCAACAAGACCATCATCAAACTCCTAAAGAAGTTTGTCTCTACTAACAAACGTAATTGGAGTGAGAAGCTCGGTCAATGTTTGTGGGCTTATCGTACTACAGTTCGTAATGCTACTAAATGTACACCCTTCTCTCTGGTGTATGGTTGCGAAGCTGTTCTTCCATTAGAGATTCAAATTCCTTCTTTAAGGATAGCAATCGCTAATGAACTCACTGCAGAAAATAATGATCGTCTTCGACTTCAAGAATTAGAAGCTCTGGATGAAAAGCGATTATCTGCTCAACAGAATATTGAATTCTATCAAGCTAGAATTTCAAGAGCTTTTAATAAGAAAGTCAGAATTCGGGCGTATCAAAAAGGAGAACTTGTTCTAACAGTCAGACGTCCTATGACTATGACTCATATGAGCAAGGGCAAATTTGACGCAAAGTGGGAAGGACCCTATATTGTGAGCAAAGTTTTCTCAAATGGAGCTTATCAACTCTCAGAATTGGATGGTCGAAAAGTTTTGATGCCTATTAATGACAAATTCCTTAAAAAGTACTATGTATAAATGTAAATGCTTGTAATCATCAGACAGTTTCATGTTTAGAAATAAAATTTTTATTTTATTTTTATCATGAATGATGATACATGATATTAAAGAAGATCACTATCATCCTTTTCTACATTTGGATGTGGGCCACTACCGTCCTTCTCGAAGACGTGATCAGCAAAAGAGTCGAGAACCTCCTTGCTAGAACCCACGAGGAACTTGCAAACGGCCATCCTCATGGCTTCTTCTTCTTCAGTCTTTCCTGGTTCGAGCAGAAAATCCAGAATGTCCCATGGTGGCTTGGGTGCAGACGAACCTTCGCTTGCTTCCGTCTTCTTCGATTGAACTGGATCAGCAGGGTGTTCGTCAGTGCCTTTCTGAACTTTTGAGGCAATTCCAGTTTTCTTGGATGCTTCTTCAGACGACATTTTTATGTTTGAAAGAAGAAGTGTTCGTTCTTGTCAGATTTCTGCTATATTTATAGGCAGAAGTTCTACAAATAATGAAACGTCACGTTCATCCGACGGTTCATCCATCCATTAATTGCGTTCATCCGACGATTCACACATTCATTAATACTTGACGGTTCATCCGTTCATTTATTCGTCCGTTCATGATCTTCTATCAATTTATTAAGTGGGGATTCATTATTGATCACGTTTTCATAACCTCTGAATCAATTCCGAATCTACTTGCTCATTTGTCATTTTTGACCTCTGCATAGAAATTAATCTATTTTCTTTTGAGTTCCTACATATTATCACGTCCATAATACCTCTAATAATATCATATACTCTAAAACAGAAAAGAAGATTTTATTATCTATCATGTCCACAATTCATCCACAAATACAAATCTTTGAGCATAGAAGAATTATCATTTCCATTCTCATTTCACCACAAAAAGTCTATTACATTTTCTTAGACTTTCTTACAAATCATAATGAAAATCTATTATAAATCTTGGATTTTCATTCTACACCACAACAATAACCTAATAGAGATCTATCTTCTTCTTTAGATCTTCTCCGTCGGACCTTCTCCGTCAGGTTCGTTGTTGGTGGCAGTTCCTGACTGTCTGGGTCCCAGTCACGACCAGATCAGCAGGAATCAAACTCTGGTCTTCTCTCTCAGACGAGAGGAGAACCACAGAGTATGGCAGCCCGAAGTCGTGGTGCTGCCAATACAACTGGTGGATTGGGGGTAACCTCTCAAGGAAGACAGGAATGTATCCAAACCTTGGGATGCAATTCCTAGTTCTCCCGTGAAAGGAACTCTACTACCCGATTTCTCGGGGTAGAGTTGAATCCACCATCCAACTCTCGTGTATAAAGGCTCTTCCTACCATCTGAGGAAGACCCTTCTATCCCACGAAGAGTTCTGAGTTGTCTGATTTACGCGTCAAAAGCGTATGAGCTCCCTGATGTAGATGTCAGCAGGATATTCTCCACAGCATCCACATCCCCAATGCCAGTTCTGAAGAAAATTTTCAGCCAAGTTTCTGCAGAAAGTATTAAGAAGAAAAAGATTAGATCAACAGAAATCATTCAGCGTGCATTTATCAAACAGAAACAGGCATGTATAGTTCAAATCAGAAACAAGAAACAGAAAGCCTATCTTCAATAGCAAAAATAATACACGTATTACACTAACTTACCTTCAAGTTTGGTGCTAAAGATTGGCAAACTCATGTTTGATACAGTGCGCAGAAGTCGAACATTAGAAAACATTGCTTTCCTGTTTGAGAGTGAAATCTCCCAAAAATTTCATTCTCAGAGAAGAAGAAGAGGAATGGGAGATGAGTATCTGTGAAACTCTTCTATCTATTTAAAGGGCAAAGTACAAGTCTATTCTTGGAAAAGATCCGCATAAATAGCGCTCGTAAACCGTGGAATGAGTGTTACGTGTGTTTTGGAAGACAGAGCAACATTAGAAATAGTCAAAAGGTGCTAATTAATATTCTTCATTAATGCACGCAGATTAAACACAGAAGTTGTACTTCATTCTTCAAGACAGGCACTGATGGCCTTACAAAAGACAAAACAAAAAGAGTGCAACAAAAGCACAAAAGACACGCTCTATTTTCCAAAGCGACTGAGCTTAATGCCTAGTTCTTCTACGCTTTTGACCCCCATGCGGTGTAACAGAGCCTTCAACATTTCACGCTGCTCTATGAGGCTGCGCCCATCAGAAGAGAACGAGCCATCTAAGCCAAAATAGCTCAAGAAATTCTTGGCTAGTTGCAAGGGATCATCTTTGAGTTCGAAGACAAGGGGCTCTGGCTCTTCACCCCCAAAAGTGGGGTCACCATGGGAACAAAACCCAACTTGCGTGCTTCTTCCTCAGCTTTCTCTTTTGGTGTCATGTTGACGTAAGATGAAGATTAAATGAATCCTCTCCCTGTTTATATAACAGAGCTCGTCGGCGGTTCATATTCCACCATAAACTGGATGTAATCAGTCTCGGAAAATGAAGAGTCATCATGACATTTAATAAGTTCATTTGGATATTCTCAAAGAACTTCGAAGTCTTTCCGACTTCCGAAAAATTTGAAGTCATCTCAGCGTGACTGATTTCATTTTATCATCTTATTTTCAAAGTATTTCAAAAATTTTGAAGTCTTTTCAATTTTTCGAAAACTTTGAAGGGGGTCTTGTAGGCCTTTAAAAATGACAGTTACGCTGAGTTGATCAGGACAGAGTCAAAAGTCATGCTCAGTTGATCAGGACAATATTTACAAATCACGCTGGGGAGACAGCTCATCATTTGTCAGAGAGTAATTATGACTGACAGCACAACAGTCGAAGAATGTCTCTTCGTATGCCACGTATGCACAGAATTCGAGAGATCACAGCCGTCTATTGCGTGATTTTCGAAATCTTCTTCAGCAAGACTCAACCTTTGTCAAGTTGGCGTACCAAAAGAGCATCTTGTCATTTAATGTGAATGACAAAAGCAATCACTGCCAGAGATTTTGTGTCAGTCGAGGCACGCTGAATCAAGACAGCTGGCAGTTCTATCCCAAGTCTACGTGTATTTTGAGTTTTCACTCAAATCTGCGTGGATTCTGAAGTTTTCCTCAAGTCTGCGTGGATTCTGAAGTTTTCTTCATTAAGTCTGCGTGGATTCTGAAGCTTCTTGCCCCAAGTTTGCGTGAATTTTGAAGCTTTCTACCCCGAGTCTGCGTGGATTTCGTCTTCACCAAGTCTGCGTGGATTCTGAAGCTTTTTGCCCCAAGTTTGCGTAGATTTTGAAGCTTTCTACCCCGAGTCTGCGTGGATTTCGTCTTCAACAAGTCTGCGTGGATTTCATCAAATTGGAGTACGTGGCAGCCATGCCACTGATCTCTCGCCTGCGTGTCCTGTAACTTGCACACGACTCATGCATGATTGCCATGTGTCCAACAGTTACAGGCCACGTCCAGTAACTGCTCACAACCTTGCGTATGTTAAATCCTGCATGATTTTCAACTAAGCACAGGCTATGAAGACAGTTATCTTTTCAGTTATTATTTTTGACTCTATAAATAGAGTTCTTTTTCTCATTCATGGTACAGATACATAGTTATCTACTGTCAAAATTTTGAGAGCTTTTCTTCTTCGCATAGTCCAAGGGATAAAGTGATCGTCTTCTAGATCAGATTCCCACAGTTGTAATTTTTCCAGATACACAATAAATAAAGGAATTTATTTATGGAAAACAATGTCCAATATGAAAGTACTGTCCGAGGAGTGGTGTCTGGCTCCTAATCAGAACAGCACAAGTCACAACAAGTCTAAAATAGTATAATGAAGTCCTACTATGCATTCTACAAGATTCTAGGTCAATCTAGGCCAAAGACAACTCTTGGTCAACTCTGGTCAACCCTAGAAGTCAAACTAGGTCAACCAAGTCTCAATAGTCTATTCTAGGTCTAACTAGTCCATACTAGTCTAAGCAAGGCTAAACTAGCCTATGCTAGCATACCAAGTCCTTACAACCTATAACACAAGTCAAACCAACATCACACAACCTATATTGCATCTAGGCCTACACATGAAAATCACATAGTAAATATATATATATATATATATATATATATATATATATATATATACATATGGCTACCTATAGGCACATCACACATATCATCATGTATATGATTCCTATATATATGTATCCACATGTATACATAATACATTGTATATATATTTAGATATCCATACATATACATTACACACACATACATATATAGATATTTATATATAATATATATATATATATATATATATATATATATATATACATATATATATATATATATATATATATATATATATATATATATATATATATATATATATATATATATATATATACATGTGCATATAGAGAGAGGGAAGGCATGTGTGTGTGTGTGTGTAGGCATGAGAGTAGCAATGTGTGTGAGTGTTAGAGTGATAGGGTGTGAAGGAAATCTGAAATTAAATGTGTGTGTGTGTGGAGGTGTATATGAAATGGGAATCTCAAATTCAAAAATCTGTAAACATATGAGTGTTTAATACATGAGGGTGTCAAACTATATTTAGAAATCAGTCTTCAAGTCAATCTCAGGAATTTCTCTGATTAAAAGCTCAGTTCATGAAAACCCTAAGTTAGTAACTAAATCAAACCAAATACTAAATATGAAATCCTAATCTCAGATTTCAAATAGTGTAAAGCATTGCAAACTAATGAAAAGGAAAAATCAGTTGTCAACCAACCTGGGAATGAATCCCCAACCACTGCTCCTGGAGACTGGAATCAGTCCCAGGTTTCAGTCCCTACTCAGGTTCATACCACATGGGAAAACTCTCAAATATCATAAGAACATAAGGGAAAAACAGTGTGAAATAGCACTGTTATCAGTTCAGCCATAAGCCAACCCAATTTCAGTCAATACATGCCTACATCTCAGGTATTAATGAACCTGGATTCAGACAATCCTATCATTCCTATACTCCTACAGGGAATGCATTGTTATTCCAGAAAATGCAGGAAATAGAGGATACATCCAATTCTCAGGATAAAGGCAAGGTCATAGTTAAAAAATGGTTTGAATAATATCAAGTGTATCTCACATATATACATGTTCAAACAACGACAGGTACTCTTAATCAATTCGAAAACCTTGCCATCAATTAAACACAACACATGAAACTCCTATATCCTAACATGGTATTTAATGTGTAGTGCAAATAACCATAGCAATAATTTATCATATTAATCATTATCGAAAATCAAACTGGAAATTAAACGGTGAGATGATCACTGATACTGACAGTATCAGAACAAATAGAAAATTCCCATTTGACAATCGAAACCACAATTAACCAATAGAAAGTAGGTTGGTAAATAGTAATTAGTGTGTGCCAGTGTCATACCCTTCATTTCGTGTCCAGAAATCCGACACAAACGTGTCCAATACACAAGAACCTAGCACAGTCCAAACTGGACTGACAGTATTCAGTCCAGTCGACCATGGACATCGAGAGAACTCTCTCGATACCTAACGAAACCCAATGAAACTTGGGGAACGTCTTGACAGACATTGCCCCTAGGTCTTCCTTGAATTTCATGTCCTGAAACCCTGTGTCGTGTCCTGTGGAGCCCCCGAGTAGCAGGGGATACGTGCGGGCTGTGGTGCTGCCGTGTCCAAGCCACGAATCCGACACGAGCAGACACTAAAATCACCCCAGTCCAAAAGGAATATGTAAGCGACATAAAAATAGAAATTACCAATCAAAAAGTTTGTACAAACGAAATCGAAATGTCCTTTGAGGCATTTCGACAAACACCTTAAGGCCGACTCTGATACGTGTCCAAACGGACACGAAACTCACGAAACCCGACACGACTCCAATGCAGACACTTAGGGGACTCCTAGGGCTTCCTAACCATGAAGAGAAATCGAAAATCTATGGAGAAATGAGAAAGTTACCTATTGTTGAACTTTCAAGAAAAACCCCTCTTTGATAGCTCTTCTCTTGATGTCCCCAATCCACTCAAATCACATCAAACTGAGATGAGACCTTAGCAACAGCAAGAATAGGCATATTAGAACCTAATGGAATAAATTAGAAAGAAAAAGAAAGAGGAATGGAGTTCTAGGGATTAAAAATACAATAGAAAACTAACCTTCTTGAACTTTAAGCTTTTTCTAAGAAAGAGGCAACCCTAGATTTTAGGAGGGATAATATAGTGGGGGAATCCCTAGGTTAGACTAAGTGGTGGCCGGCCATGATGGACTAGGCTAGGGTTTGCACTAGGTTGGCTAGTCCTATTAGGTTAAGTCACAAAATGACTTGTGAAATCACAAGCCATTTTTCAAACCATTTAATTCCTAATCTCCTCACTCAATTTCTAATGGACTAATTACCACTAACTTAAGTCATGCTAGGTTAGACTAGAGTCACATAACCTAACCAAGTCCATACTAACTAGGGTTAGCTTCTAGGTTAGTCTACAAGGGTCAACACTAGTCAAAGTCAACCTAGTCCAAACAATTCCAAAATAATTCTTAAAAATTCTCATAAATTCAAATAAATTCTAATAAATTTAAATTACCCCAAAAATGTCAAAAATACCCTCATCTGGAAAACTGGGTGTTACAATCCTACCCACCTTATAAAAATTTTGTCCTCAAAATTAAAGGTGATCGCACTCCTTCTAGGTTAAGCCCCCAGCAATCATAGTCTCAGAACCTAATCAATCATA
The DNA here is from genome assembly GCA_029216955.1 of Iris pallida. Taxonomy (NCBI): domain Eukaryota; kingdom Viridiplantae; phylum Streptophyta; class Magnoliopsida; order Asparagales; family Iridaceae; genus Iris; species Iris pallida. The sequence continues at coordinate 3,683,709 of JANAVB010024996.1, forward strand.
CAATTTAAGAGGACGGCATACAGGGTCATGGCATGCAATATCAGCCTGGGGTCTCATCTAGTTACACCAACCTGCTACAGTACTAGGCAATCACATGGTATCAAAACATACAAACAAGGGATGCATCAAATATTCACAAAAAGTGATACTAAGGTTAGGTCAAAACTCACCTCTAGCTGGGTCTGAGAACTAGAACTCCCAACTGGAAGCAGGGCCCTAGTTGGTAGGTGCATCAGGACAATGCTGCACCCAGTGCGCAGCTGACCCACAGAATAGGCACAATCCTAGTCTCTTTCTACAGTTGCTCCACTTATGCCCAGACTTTCTACAGTAGGCACAGATAGGCTCTGGCTCAGCTGGCCTCTGCTGGACAGGAGACTGGGCTGGGTATGATGATATCGGCTGGATAAATGGGTACTCCTCAAACTCTGGGTAGGACTGGGTACTGCTCCTCGCCCTCTTGGAGCTAGGCTCTCCTCCTGGAAACACAGAGTCCCGCAGACGTAGCAACCTCTGGATTTGCTCCCTCATAGCCTCCTCATGAACTCTCTGTGACTCCAACAGCCTCTCTTGAAAATATCCAAACACCTGGGCTGCGTCAAGTAACAAACCTCCGGGTGGTACAGTAGGGAGTACTATCCCAAGGGGTAGGGAAAGGCTCTCGGTCTCAGGCAAATCTGCAGCTCTCTCCTGAACGACAGGAGATGAAGGAAGACTCCCTGGCGAGGCTACCACCATCTCCTCAAAGGCAGGAGGTGCCACCTCTCCCTAATCAGATAGAGGGATCACCACCTCCTGAACAGTAGGAGGTGGAAGCACACTCTAAGTAGCTGCAGCTGCTCTCAGGTGACGGGCTCGGGTCATGGGTGCCATACTGGAAAGAAAAAAGGAAAACAACAATCATCAAGGCTGTAAGACAGTCTACCATCCTATCAAAAAATTGGTACTTATTATAAAAATAAAATAAAGGTAACCACCAATTATCTATTAAGGAATACTATTCAAGAAAATAAAAAAACAAAGTTAAAGAATGAAAGTCAATTGATTGAAATCATAATCACAATATATATATATATATATATATATATATATATATATATATATATATATATATATATATATATATATATATATATATATATAGCATTAGAGAGGGAAAAGCTAACATTATGTAAAGGTTATGTGGTTTGTGTGAATTATACACGAAAATGCATAAGAGGATCTGTGTCCCAACTATAGCTATCAAGTTACACTATTCATGGCATATTGGTTAAGCAGTCTACAAGGCACAAGCTATTTACTCATAACATGCATGACTAACCATATATACATATGTATATTTATATGTATAAAGAGGTAGAGATTTTAATTGCATCTACATACATTATAACATGTATACAGAACTATATATATATATATATATATATATATACATATATATATATATATATATATATATATATATATATAACTATATGAACATAACATAGAGATGAGGGGTTAGGTTTTCATGGCAGTTGTGAACATTAGTGTAGAGTGTCAAGTGTACATGGGTTAAAACTTGAAATGAAGGGTTCTATCATTCAGTTTAGCTCAACTTTACATATTATATATGAAATTGAACTACACATATGAAAGCAATGTAAAAATGTTAACATGTATTCAATTTTCAAAATTTTGGAGAAATTCAAACATCAAAACCAACTCAAGGTTTACCACAACAACAATCTAACATGTAAGAGTATGAAACCTAACATTATATCCTTATATACAATAATGTATACGGCTCTAAACATTACAATTTAAAACTGCAAATTGAACTAAACAGTTAGAATTCAGGCTTAAAGGGTTAATGTGTACACAGTCTCAGGTTTGACAAATTTAACACAAAACTTAACCAATTTTCTTTAAGACTTGAAATCCTGCATGTATTATACATGTGCAGTAATATAAACAACAACTTATAACATGAAATTTAAATTTAATTTGAATTTAATCTGGAAAACAGAGAACTAGTCACTGATACTGTCCTATATTAGAATCATTAGGATTTTGAAAAAAATTAACATCAACATATTAATATGCATTTAGATAGGTTGGTGATCAAGTGTAACATGCATACGTGTCAGGCAAGCATCTGTGTCCACTATATTATATATTCTAAGATAATACAAAAATTAATGACAAGAAGAAAATAATGATAAAATCTGTTCTGCTTATCTGTTTAAAAGAAGGAACCATTTGAAACCAGAGTTATAATATCAAATCTAAGTCAAGGTCTAGCAAAATCACTGATCCATTGTATTAGGAAGAATTTATAGCAAGAAGTTACACAAGGTTATAATAACAGCTAAGCTACTCCTACTCATACTCCTACTCCTAAGTTATTGATAACAACAGAAGGGTATGATGTTTAAAACCTCCTCAAAATACAATCTGTTAATCATATGCGTCTGTCCAAAATCATGTTGCCCAGAGTCCTCATCATGCTAGTGAGCAATGCTACGATAATCACAGAGTCCTTGACTAAGGTACGTACCCTTAGGTTCATGGTATTTAAAATTTTCGCATTGCCGCATGCGACGGCAAAAACCTTAAATTTCCATACCCGAGAAATACATCCAAAATCTGACTACATGTCCTCACTATGCCAACTAACACGACTATCGAAGATTCTAGATTCCATAACTGAGGTGACCTAGCCCATATGATTTTCTCAGAAAGAAAAAATAAGAAAACAAACATAACAAAAGAGTAACATAACAAAATTAATCAATCAACAAGGAACAGATGGAATCGGATTTCAAGGTAGTTATAAAAGACAATTTCGGGAATGAAATTGAGAAGAACGAAACTTGCAGCAAGATCTCCAATGGTCTGTGCATCTTCGATTGTCCTGACGATAGCTCGCCCCTGCTGGTTTCCTCCGGTCTGCTGCTGATGCTGCATGAACCGCTGCTGCTGAGAGAAATCAAAAATGACCAGAAAAAGTCCCTGTACAGTCAGAGGTGCACCTCCTATGTAGCAGAAATGCCAACCTGAGTCGACACAACAGAAACTGCGGTCTCGAGGCCCTGATGAACAGGACGAAAGGTGGCCAGCCTCTCGATAGTATTCCCCGAACCGAAGCGATGAGATCGTGTCTTCATAACCATCATGAAAATAGATCAAAACAAGAAGCAATTTCTGAGAATGAAACGAAAATTCAAAGGAGGACAGTCTATATTCAAAGGAAAGTCAATAAGCAACAATTTTAGACAAAAAGAATCGGATTAAGAGTTTTTTCTAGTGTGATTGAGTACCTCAAAATATCCTAATCCTACTGCAGGCTGTAGTGATACTCTAGTTCGAATACCACTACATAAACTCGACCTGCATGGGCCACCACTAAAAATGTGTCACGACCCGCACCCTAGAGTAAGGGCACGAGACGTGGGTACGTCCAGCCTACGCCGCAGTGTCGGTGGTAGAACGCTGTCCTAGGTCGGCATACATCTAACAATATATATCTAAACAGTTTATACTCCCCGAATGGGGGTGACATAGCAGTAATAAACTCAATCACAACTAAGGAAGAGATAGCACGATATGAAATAGAACTCAAGGAAACAAATAGATGAAAAAATGATCTAAGATAATCCCAGCAAATAACCAGAAGTACATGGTCTCAGATACAGAATGAAAGAATATATACAACTCAGAACTCAGAATAAAGTCTAGCTAAACATGTCTCAAGACTGCATAAAGTAAGATAAGCCTAACTAAACTAGTCTAGGCAATGGGGGTGATATCCTCAGCTAGAGCTGGGTCCTCCTGAGGGTCCAGCTCGCAAGTGTCATCTATGGCTGCCCCATAGAAAGTGTCCAGGCAAGCCTCCTCCTCGTCCTCTGTAATATTTTCAACAGGTCCAGTCAGGACAGGAGCGAGTACAGTACATCTCAACAGTTCATAGCAGGTTAGAAAATATAATCATGCAGTAAAGTAAGATACAAGTACTGAAAGAAGTACAGTATGTAAACAGAGAGAGAGAACTGTAATAGAAATATCTACTATAAGTAAAGAACTAACAGTGGCTAGTGAGTCAGAGTATAATATAGACATGTAAATGGTATAGGATGATTCTGATGCTACATTATGGAAGGATTCTGATGCTATACTACTTGGATATTATTCACATGTCTACTTCTACTTCCCCGTACCCCCAATTAATACGCAAGGATCCAACCAGGTTATGTTATGATTCTATGTAACGGCCCCCGAAGGGTGGTAAGCCCCCAAAGGGTGGTAAGCCCCCAAAGGGTGGTAAGCCCCCAAAGGGTGGTACATAGTAGTCCCATAAATGGGGATTCTGATAGACCCAATAAATGGGATAAGGATTCAGAGAAGACTCTGTGATCATATGAGTATATGTCACAAGTAATCAAAGAACCAAAGAAAGCATATGATACGCCATGTAAGTGAAACGCACAGAACATAGAGTACCCGATGCTCCCTGAAGGGATAACATCTCAAGAAGGGATCCATATAGTACTAATCCGTGCGACCAACGTGACAGTATCAAGTAAAGTAATTTAATACAAGAAATAATTCTAAGCAGGAAATGAAATGATCAGAGAATATACTCGCCTGGTTTCTGAGTGTCCAATATGAAAGTACTGTCCGAGGAGTGGTGTCTGGCTCCTAATCAGAACAGCACAAGTCACAACAAGTCTAAAATAGTATAATGAAGTCCTACTATGCATTCTACATGATTCTAGGTCAATCTAGGCCAAAGTCAACTCTTGGTCAACTCTGGTCAACCCTAGAAGTCAAACTAGGTCAACCAAGTCTCAATAGTCTATTCTAGGCCTAACTAGTCCATACTAGTCTAAGCAAGGCTAAACTAGCCTATGCTAGCATACCAAGTCCTTACAACCTATAACACAAGTCAAACCAACATCACACAACCTATATTGCATCTAGGCCTACACATGGAAATCACATAGTATATATATATATATATATATATATATATATATATATATATATATATATATATATATATATATATATATATATATATATATATATATATTTATAGGCCTACACATGGAAATCACATAGTAAATATATATATTTACTATGTGATTTCCATGTGTAGGCCTATATTGCATCTAGGCCTACACATGGAAATCACATAGTAAATATATATATTTTTTTTATCACATAGTAAATATATATATATATATATATATATATATATATATATATATATATATATATATATATATATATATATATATATATATATATATATATATATATATATATATATATATATATATATACATATGGCTACCTATAGGCACATCACACATATCATCATGTATATGATTCCTATATATATGTATCCACATTTATACATAATACATTGTATATATATTTAGATATCCATACATATACATTACACACACATACATATATAGATATTCATATAATATATATATATATATATATATATATACATGTGCATATAGAGAGAGGGAAGGCATGTGAAAAAAAAATAAAAAAAATATACATGTGCATATAGAGAGAGGGAAGGCATGTGTGTGTGTGTGTGTAGGCATGAGAGTAGCAATGTGTGTGAGTGTTAGAGTGATAGGGTATGAAGGAAATCTGAAATTAAATGTGTGTGTGTGGAGGTGTATATGAAATGGGAATCTCAAATTCAAAAATCTGTAAACATGTGAGTGTTTAATACATGAGGGTGTCAAACTGTATTTAGAAATCAGTCTTCAAGTCAATCTCAGGAATTTCTCTGATTAAAAGCTCAGTTCATGAAAACCCCAAGTCAGTAACTAAATCAAACAAAATACTAAATATGAAATCCTAATCTCAGATTTCAAATAGTGTAAAGCATTGCAAACTAATGAAAAGGAAAAATCAGTTGTCAACCAACCTGGGAATGAATCCCCAACCACTGCTCCTGGAGACTGGAATCAGTCCCAGGTTTCAGTCCCTACTCAGGTTCATACCACATGGGAAAACTCTCAAATATCATAAGAACATAAGGGAAAAAACAGTGTGAAATAGCACTGTTATCAGTTCAGCCATAAGCCAACCCAATTTCAGTCAATACATGCCTACATCTCAGGTATTAATAAACCTGGATTCAGACAATCCTATCAGTCCCATACTCCTACAGGAAATGCATTGTTATTCCAGAAAATGCAGGAAATAGAGGATACATCCAATTCTCAGGATAAAGGCAAGGTCATAGTTAAAAAAAGGTTTGAATAATATCAAGTGTATCTCACATATATACATGTTCAAACAACGACAGGTACTCTTAATCAATTCGAAAACCTTGCCATCAATTAAACACAACACATAAAACTCCTATATCCTAACATGGTATTTAATGTGTAGTGCAAATAACCATAGCAATAATTTATCATATTAATCATTATCGAAAATCAAACTGGAAATTAAACGGTGAGATGATCACTGATACTGACAGTATCAGAACAAATGGAAAATTCCTATTTGACAATCGAAACCACAATTAACCAATAGAAAGTAGGTTGGTAAATAGTAATTAGTGTGTGCCAGTGTCATACCCTTCATTTCGTGTCCAGAAACCCGACACAAACGTGTCCAATACACAAGAACCTAGCACAGTCCAAACTGGACTGACAGTATTCAGTCCAGTCGACCATGGACATCGAGAGAACTCTCTCGATACCAAATAAAACCCAATGAAACTTGGGTAACGTCTTTACAGACATTGCCCCTAGGTCTCCCTTGAATTTTGTGTCCTGAAACTCTGTGTCGTGTCCTGTGGAGCCCCCGAGTAGCAGGGGATACGTGCGGGCTGTGGTGTTGTCGTGTCCAAGCCACGAATCCGACACGAACAGACACTAAAATCACCCCAGTCCAAAAGGAATATGTAAGCGACATAAAAATAGAAATTACCAATCAAAAAGTTTGCACAAACGAAATCGAAATGCCCTTTGAGGCATTTCGACAAACACCTTAAGGTCGACTCTGATACGTGTCCAAACAGACACGAAACTCACGAAACCCGACACGACTCTAATACAGACACTTAGGGGACTCCTAGGGCTTCCTAACCATGAAGAGAAATCCAAAATCCATGGAGAAATGAGAAAGTTACCTATTGTTAAACTTTCAAGAAAAACCCCTCTTTGATAGCTCTTCTCTTGATGTCCCCAATCCACTCAAATCACATCAAACTGAGATGAGACCTTAGCAACAGCAAGAACAGGCATATTAGAACCTAATGGAATAAATTAGAAAGAAAAAGGAAGAGGAATAGAGTTCTAGGGATTAAAAATACAATAGGAAACTAACCTTCTTGAACTTTGAGCTTTTCCTAAGAAAGAGGCAACCCTAGATTTTAGGAGGAATTATATAGTGGGGGAATTCCTAGGTTAGACTAAGTGGTGGCCGGCCATGATGGACTAGGCTAGGGTTTGCACTAGGTTGGCTAGTCCTATTAGGTTAAGTCACAAAATGACTTGTGAAATTACAAGTCATTTCTCAAACCATTTAATTCCTAATCTCCTCACTCAATTTCTAATGGACTAATTACCACTAACTTAAGTCATGCTAGGTTAGACTAGAGTCACATAACCTAACCAAGTCCATACTAACTAGGGTTAGCTTCTAGGTTAGTCTACAAGGGTCAACACTAGTCAAAGTCAACCTAGTCCAAACAATTCCAAAATAAATCTTAAAAATTCCCATAAATTCAAATAAATTAAAATAAATTTAAATTACCCCAAAAATGACAAAAATACCTTTATCTGGAAAATTGGGCGTTACACCTTTCCTCTCTCTCGAAGGCTGCTAGAATTTACAAGCAAATTCCGATCAGAACAGTGTTAAAGAACACGTCTGAATTCTCTGTTTACTTGTGTTAAAAAACACTTCGTAAACTTTCTGTGGTGGCTTCTCTTACTTGTATATGTATATGCCTTGTGAGAGAGAGGATGCCTTATATAGGCCCTGCAGCAACTGCTCGGTTACCACAAAGTTAGAAACGTGGTAAAAACCACCCCGAACATGTAGCAACCGTCCAGAACGTGCAAACGCACGTTCTGCTGCAAGTTGTGCCAACTACGCGCACCCTGCGCTCCTTGCACTCCGTGTACTGAGCCACTTGTGCCAACTTGTGCCACTGCGTGCACTGCGCAACCTGCGCAACCTGCACTACCTGCGCCACCTTGCGCCACTCGTGCAACGTGCTTCACGCGCACAACTTGTGCAACGTACGCAACGTGCGCAACCGGCACAAGCAGCGTACCCGGCGCAACCTGTGCGTAACCTGTGCGCAACCTGGCACGCAACCTGGCGCGCAACCTGGCGTGCACCCTGGTCGTGCAACCTGTGGTGCGCAACGTGGCAGCGCAAGTGGCTCGCGCAACGAACGCAACTAAAGCGCACTATGCGCCTAGCGACGATGCTGACGTGCTAAGTGCAAAGTGCGCCAACAAAATACCACATTACGCCTCATGAGCCCATGAGCCCGAGTCCGAGTCCGAGTCTGAGTTCGAGTCGCTAAGCCCCTACGGGACTTAGCTCCCATGGAAATAAATTTCCCAAGAGCAAAAAGCATGAATGCTTTCTATTGTTGATTTAGCCTTTTTTCTATTAGAAAAATAACCCCACATGGCACACCCATGTACACCTCCACACCACATGTGCATCTCTAAACTAGCAAAGCTAATATATAGAGATACAACTCCTTTGGTCTAGCCGATGTGGGACTAAAATTCACTTTGTAAAAGACCAAAACCCAACAAAGCTCCACATATCTCTATATTTGAGTATAAGTGTTCCCCACAGTAACTGTCCATCATGCATTAGGAGAGATGTCGCTGACGACTTGAATCTTCCCGCATGGTTCAAACAATAGACTATAATACAAGAATGGACTAAGCCTTGAATTCTGCATCATAGCTGAAATTCTTCCCACTCACATAATGTAGTTATATGTGCTTCTGGCTACACATTAAAGGCCCTGTGCCAGCCTAGTTTCAGTATATAATTTTAGGCGTCTACAAGTTTACCCTCAAGAGACGGCCTGATTTCTCTTTGTCCAAACACTATAGGTGAGTTCATTATAAAAAGACATTGCATGAAGCGCTTTGCGCTTCCCTTGCGGTGCTACGCCGCTATGACATGGCTTAAAGCCGAGGCCTTACCCCGTATCGAAAACCTCATCGTAGTGTCATACTACTGTAGCATGAGTCAACTGCCTCTTTGTAGTGCCAAACTACCCAGCATGAAGCCTTAGGCTCCTTTGCGGTGTTACGCCGCAACGACATGGCTTGCAAGGCCGAGGCTTTATTCCTAACCGGGTACCTCATCGTGGTGTCATGCCACTATAACGTGAGGAACTCCTCCTCTTTGTAGTGCTGACTACACCCCTCTTTATTTTTAACATACAGCATTAGGCTAACTGCCTATCTGCGGTGCTACGCCGCTGTGACTTGGCCTACAAAGTCGAGGCTTTTTCCTATTCCTGGGCAGCACCCCACATAAAGGAACCTCATTATGGAGTCACCCCACTGTAGCATAGAGTTTCACTCCTTGTAGTGTTGCTCTACCATGCTTCCTGTAAAGCACACCAGGCATTCACTCTATCTGAGAACTCATTAAGGCAATTAAGCCAACCTTCCCACAGGAACCGTTTTCCGCAGAAAACAATAGTAGACAATAGTGGTTATAGGTCCGTAATTAACCTCTCCATGCCCAATAGAACATGTACCCACCGTTCCTGATATTCTTCCGATTAGTGGTCCTCCCTTGAACCAAAAGCTAGATGGCTAGTAGATTTCTCTTTGAACTATTAGCATAAAACTTTATGGTAGGAGTACAATAATATAATATCAGAATACCTTCAAGCCCATTTTACATGCTGAGTCATCGACCAGCTGGCGCTTGAGGCCCTTGGTGAACGGATCCGCCAGGTTTTTCTGACTCCGAACATCAATCACTGCAATAACACCTCTCATGATAAGATCGTGTACTGCCCTGTGCTTCAACCGTATAGTCCTCTTCTTTCCGTTGAAGAGGTCATTTGATGCCACCGCCACAGTCGCCTGGTTGTCGCAGTATATCGGTATTGTCGGTATTTATGCCCCAACCACTGGAAGATCATACATGAGCTCCCGAAGCCATTCTGCTTCCTCGGCTGCGTTATCAAGTGCAAAGAACTCAGATTCCATGGATGACCGCGAGAGCATAGTCTGCTTCTTCGACTTCCACGATATAGCAGCTCCACCCATTGTAAAAATGAATCCACCTGTGGACCTCTCGCTCTCCACCTCTGAGCACCAGCTGGCATCACTGAAGCCTTCTACTACCGGCAGATCTCTGCTGCAGTACAGTGCATATGTCTGAGTCTTCTTGAGATATCTCATAACCTGTTTCACAGCTTTCCAGTGTTCAACACCTGGGTTGTTCATGAAATGACTCAACATTCCCACGACGAAAGCTATGTCAGGCCTTGTGGCAGTAGTAGCATACATCAAACTCCCGATTATGCTTGCATACTCTAGCTGCCTGACGCTTTCCCCTGAATTAGGCTTCAGCTTCATATCACACCTGTACGGCGTATCGATCCATGGAAGATCCCGATACCCATAACGAGTGATCATTTTCTCAATATAATGAGACTGTGACAACGCTAGTCCAGTGTCTGTCCGGATGATCTTGATCCCTAAGATCACATCAGCTTCCCCCAAGTCCTTCATACTGAACTTGCTCGAGATGAATTTTTTTGTCTCCGTGACATAGCTCATATCCGTACCTAGGATAAGCATATTGTTCACGTACAGACAAACGATCATACCTCTTCCATCAGCGAACTTCGTGTAAACACACTTGTCCGTCTCGCTGACCATGTAGCCATTTGACCTTATAACTTTGTCAAATTTCTCGTGCCACATCTTGGAAGCCTGTTTAAGACCGTACAAAGATTTCACCAACTTGCAGACTTTGTCTTCAAGACCCTTGATGACAAATCCCTCTGGCTGTTGCATATAAATCTCTTCGGTCAGCTCGCCATTTAGGAAAGCCGTTTTAACATCCATCTGATGTATCACCATCTTATGTATCATTTGTGAGAGCAATCAACATTCTGATGGTAGTCATCCGGACTACTGGAGCATACGTGTCAAAGTAGTCAATTCCCTGCTTCTGAGAAAACCCCTTGGCTACCAACCTAGCCTTGAACTTGTCAATAGTTCCGTTTGCTTTCATCTTCTTCTTGAAGATCCATTTACATCCGATGGGTTTCGCTCCTTCAGGAAGATCAACCAACACCCAAGTGTTATTTGAGGTGATGGAATCAATTTTATTGTCAATCGCCTCCTTCCAGAAAACCATGTCTCTGGTTTTCATCGCCTCATCATAGGTAAGCGGATCAGCTTCCATATGATAGGTGACAAAGTCACTTCCGAAGTCTTTCGGCCTCCTCACTCGCTTCGTTGACAGCTCAGCGAGATCTGGTTCAACCGTTGTTTCAACAACAACATCTTCTTGGACTACATCTTCATTAAAGACCTGCGTATCCTCATTATTCTCCAGAACATCTGTAAGAACAATATTCTTGTGCCTTGCAAATTTGTCTTCAAAATATTCTGCGTCGCGAGATTCAATGATATGATTTGACTCAATATCAAGAAATCTCTGAGCATCACTCTTCTCGACATACCCCAAGAAGATCGTCTTAGTAGTCCTTGTCCCAAGCTTCTGAATCTTCAGATCTAGAAGCTTGACATATGCCAGACACCCCCACACTCGAATGACATTCAAGTTAGGTCTGACTTTGAACCAGAGTTCATGAGGAGTAATGTCAGAAGTTGCATGAGGCACCCTATTCAGAATAAAAGTGGCCGTCAGTACAGCTTCTCCCCAGTAGCACTTAGGATGGCCAGCAGTCAACAACATTGAGTTAATCATTTCTGTTAACGTTCTGTTCTTCCTCTCTGCTACTCCATTTGATTGAGGAGAGTACGGAGCCGTAGTCTCATTGACAATTCCATGTTCTTTGCAGAATGATGCGAATTCATGAGACCTGTACTCCCCACCTCGATCACTTCTTATTCTTTTGAGTTGTTGTCCAGTCTGCCGCTCAGCTTCGGCTCTGAACTCCTTGAACTTCTCGAATGCTTCGTCTTTAGCCTTCAGCAAGTAGACGAACGCATACTTTGAGAAGTCATCGATGAAGGTTATGAAATACTTCATCCCGGCCTTTGTAGAGAACTGTTTGAAGTCATAGATATCGGAGTGTACCAACTCCAGAAGATCTGTACTTCGATTAACCCGAGGAAAGGGTTTCTTTGTGATCTTTGTTTGAGCACAAACTTCACATTTCTCTACCTTACCCCCACACTTGGAGATAAGTCCTAGACTAGATATTCTGTTTATTCATTTACAATGAACATGTCCTAGCCTATTATGCCACAACTCAAAAGTATAAGCAGAAGGAGTGATTTCATTAATCACATTAATTACATTGGACTGATTTACAAGCTGAATTTTGAACATTCCTTCGGTATAAAAAGCTTTTTCGAAATATGTTCCCTTGATAGACATCACCATCTGGCCAGCATTGATGTCCATCCTGAGGCCTGCGTTGCAGAATAGGTCTCCTGAGATCAGGTTCTTGGCGATAGCAGGTACGTGCTTCACGCCTTGAAGCGTCAGAGACTTCTCCGAAGTCAGCTTCAACACCACCGTCCCGATCCCGAGCACTTCAGCTTGTGCCTGGTTTGCCATCATAACCACTTCAGAAGTAGGTGTGTAGGTGGTGAACCACTCCTTACTGGAGCAGACATGGCAGGAGGCTCTAGTGTCTACCCACCAGTCAGAGTCAGTCCTTACCCGCATCAACCTGCGCAATCATAGCAACAACGTCAGTGATCATAGATACCTTACTAGGCTCTCCTTGCTCTGATTGCTTGGTCTTTGCTTTGCATTCACTTTTGAAGTGGCCCTTTTTGCCACACTTGAAACAAGGCATCTGTGACTTTGCCTTCTTTCGCTTGAAAGAAGTCCCCTTCACGTTCAGATTGTTAGGGTCCTTCTTCTTGCTGTGGGAAGCCGCCTGCTTTTCCCTTGGTTCCTTGGTATGAACCAGATTGGCGTTAGCCAATTGCTTGGACAGTACGTCCACCTTCAGTTGAGCCCGCATCTGGTCCTCAACATAGATTTCCTGCAAGAGATCTTCAAGGCTGATCTCAAGCTTCTTCCTATGCATATTTGCATAGAACTTACTCCACCCAGCGGGGAGCTTTGAGACAATCCCTCCAACAACAAACTTGTCGGGGAGGGGCATCGCCTCGTCTTCCAACTTTTGTTGCAGTTTCAGAAATTTCTTTACCTGCGGCAACATGGACTTCTCGTCCTCAAAGAGCCATTTGTGATATTTTTCAACCACAAATATCTTGCTCCTGTTTTTGTCTTCTTCGTATAGTTTCTCCAGAGACTCCCATATGTCTCTGGCAATTGGTTTCTTACTGTAGGATTCTGCTAGAAAATCCTCTATAGCATTCAGGATAAGCAGCCTGCAAATACTATTTTTCCTTCTCCACTTGGCCTGAAGTTTAGTAGCCGCAGTGATTGCGGCAGCAGACCCAGTATCTGGAACGGTAGGTTCCTCTTCAAGAAGCACGTGATCAACGTCTCTGAGTTGAAGAGTGAGATAAACCTTCCTCTTCCAGACTTGATAATGCTCTCCATCAAACTTTTCTAACTTACAAAAGTCAGTATTGAGGAGTGAAGCATTAACGTTTTCCATCGTAGCAATAAAGCTTTGAGATTGTTAAAGCCGGGGCACAATTTTTCGATGGAAAACTTGAGAATATGAAACGATTGTAAAGACAATGTTTCAAATCAACACTTCAAGGAAGGTGATCCTGAATTACGAGAATCTAAAAAAATTTCGTAATCAACAACAATCGATCATAGTACTTCTAAAAAGAAGATACAATCAGAATTACTGGCAGCAATGAAGAAGGTGACTGGCTAAAGATGAAAGATCTCCTGCCGGGGTGAATAATCACCGTTGCTCAAAGCTTTATTCGTCCTACACGAACAGCTTCCAGGAACCAGCAAGTTCGTCGGAGAACTTGGAACACTCCTGCTCTTCTGACTCCTCGGATGGACACGAACTCCCGTACAAAAGCAACGCTGATGCGGCGCCTTTCCTCTCTCTCGAAGGCTGCTGGAATTCGCAAGCAAATTCCGATCAGAACAGTGTTAAAGAACACGTCTGAATTCTCTGTTTACTTGTGTTAAAAAATACTTCGTAAACTTTCTGTGGTGGCTTCTCTTACTTGTATATGTATATGCCTTGTGAGAGAGAGGATGCCTTATATAGGCCCTGCAGCAACTGCTCGGTTACCACAAAGTTAGGGACATGGTAAAAACTATCCCGAACATGTAGCAACCGTCCAGAACGTGCAAACGCACGTTCTGCTGCAAGTTGCGCCAACTGCACGTACCCTGCGCTCCTTGCACTCCGCGCACTGAGCCAACCTGCGCCACTGCGCGCACTGCGCCACTGCGAAGTGCGCCAACAAAATGCCACATTACGCCTCATGAGCCCGAGTCCGAGTCCGAGTTCGAGTCGCTAAGCCCCTACGGGGCTTAGCTCCCATGGAAATAAATTTTCCAGGAGCAAAAAGCATGAATGCTTTCTATTGTTGATTTAGCCTTTTTTCCATTAGAAAAATAACCCCACATGGCACACCCATGTGCACCTCCACACCACATGTGCATCTCTAAACTAGCAAAGCTAATATATAGAGATACAACTCCTTTGGTCTAGCCGATGTGGGACTAAAATTCACTTTGTAAAAGACCAAAACCCAACAATACCTTCTCTGTATCTTTTATTTCTCATATTCAGAATAATTGGCTAGTCTGAATTGCTGGCCTTTATGCTAGTGGAGGTTTTGGACTTGATGGTAAAGCTGGGAGATTTGTGATGTGGTGGAAGAGGAACAAAGGTTTCTGGTGTATTATGGATTTTGAGGTGCGGCAAGATGCAAAAGTTTCACATGGTTCATGGTGGTTTAGAATTCAACATGATGGATCTGGTTTCCAACAACTATTCATTGTAACATAAGAATATCGAGATATGCTTGGTGCTATCCTACCTTGGCTTATATAACATGTGAAGTTTGAGAATGATATTTTTGATGTTTTTATACTTAGTAGATCACCTACGAAATACGATTGAAAATTTCATATTTACATAAACAAGGAGTGTGATTTCTTTGAGAGAAATAATGTGATTATTCACAAGTATACATGTCCAATTCAATTTCTAGTTCCAGTAACATTGGTATCTTTCTCAATAATTTGATACAGTGATGCAAATATATTCTTAGAGGAGATTGAAATGATAGCTTATTGTGGGGTTGCAGATATCTTTGAATCTCTTTGATTAGCATGCACACAAAAATAAAAATCACAGACACAAATTGAGTGATCTTGCAAACCCAATGACTTGTTTATGTTCAATGATCCTACAGAGGTACACTGGAAAGAAGGCTTCTGGAAGCAGCACTTTGGCCAAGGACCGATATGCACTGACCTTGGGAAAGAGGAATTTATCGCAAGGGCGCATGTAACAGTGATTACATTTTTTGTACTACAATTTCACTTTGGACAATTTACTTGACAAATTTGTAAAGAAAAAATGACACTAGTTTAGAAACAGCATTAGTTTTGATCTTGCCTGAGCATGATACAATCATCTACTCATTTTGTGCCATGAAATGTAGCCATTCTGAACCATTTGAAAAAAAATTGAAGTCGCGAGTTCTTGAAAATACATTGCTTTACAAGAAAGAAATGACTGGGGAGATGGAAGCTTCAACTTAAACCTTTTAATTAATTTATATTGTGGCTTCTGAAAACTTAAAAGATAATGGCTTCCGGGCCTGGGTTGGGCTTGGTTTTCTATCTAGATTAAAAAAATTGCTACGGAAAAGAAAAAACAAGATGAATTGAAGTAGCAGTTGACAGTAGCCAGGTTTCCACTTGCTAACAGATGGCATTATGATGTCATTACAATGTCGACATTCAATTGTCATCTCCAATCTATATACGTAAGGTCCAAGCAGTTCACCTCATTGCCCAATTCTGTAATTAATTCTCTTTTTTTCTTAAAATGTCATCTTTATTCAATGATAATGTGATAGCTTCTAGCTGCAGCAAGCTGGCGACTCATCATGATTATCGCTTACAATATTGTTGGAGTAATCGTGCTTCTATCTCCCAATTGTGCTATGGGGATAAGATCGGTTTCGTTAAGATCTTTAATGAACGATGCCCGGATTCTCAATTTGTTAGGTGATCGTATTCTAATTGCTTGTAGGTTGCTATGCAAATTTGTTGTAATGATGTTCAATTGATAAACAGTGTTTTGATGCAGTGCATCGTAAGGGGGAACTTGATCCTAGGTGACGCGGAGCAAAATATCTCAAAGGTGAGTTATTTTCAGATTTTTTTTTTCTTTCTTCTCTTGCATGCAATAATTATGTAATGGAGTTTTTTTTTGATGCAGTGCATCGTATTCTTTTTTCTTTTTTCTTTCTTTCTTTTTTCTTTCATTAACGTCTCGAAGGACTAGGTTAAGGAAAGATATTTTTCAAAATGGGATTATAGTCGATCAATAGCAATAACAACTACTCGATCACGATTAAATCATTGTTGGCCACGAGGTGCAGGGCTAAGGACAAGCTCACCAGGGTGATATGCTCTGGTGATCAAACTAGCATCTGGCATGATCCGTAGATCAATCACTCCAGCTTGATCGATAGGGAGGGCTGACATGTTTATGAGTTGATGGGTTCTACTGACATGATGAGTAGCCTTATTCAGGAAGGCGAGTGGAAAAGCACATTCGTGCGGTGTAGATTTATAGGCAGGGGATTGAGGACTACTGAGAAAAGCATATCCAAGTTCCTGATTGCAGTGAATCAGACTAGGACCAACCATGAGGAGATCGATTAGGCGGAGGTGGTATGGACGAAAGGGCCGACTGTAAAGTTTTTCATGTGCCTCTATAAAATGATCAGGAACAGACTTCTTACAAGGGACGTGCTTGCCATATTCGGGATACCCTACGAGGATACAAAGTGTTGCTTATGTGGTAAGGATGATGAGTGTAGGGATCATTTATTTTTCGCATGTGACTTCGTTTGGGCATACGACGCGTCATGAGAACTAGGTTTGGGCTCACTGCAATGCAGAGCAGAGACCTTTCCTCTGTTATAGATGAAGTTAAAGCTCAGAAAGGTAGAGGAACGAGAGATTACCGTCGTCTACATCTTAGCTTTGGGGCGGTGGTGTGGCATGTACGGAGGAAACGAAATTAGCGCATTTTTTAGAGTCTCCCTTAGTAAGTTAGATGTACAAAGAAATATACAAGCTGACATAGATATACTAGACCCCAGATAACCTTTTTTTTGTAATCGAGGCTAGATCATTGTTGTATATATATATATATATATATATATATATATATATATATATATATATATATATATATATATATATATATATATATATATATACCCTCTGTTGGAGTGGTCCCGGAACCTCTTGACTGGGAAAGTTTGGCGAGTAGGGAGGATAGGGAGGAGGGATGAACTACGGTGGAGAGGAGGAAGGGGATACGTGTCTCCACATCGAAGAGAGTCACTACCAAAATACAGTAAATTAGCGATGGAACATTAGCGACGGATATTGTCCGTCGGCGATAGCGACGGCTTTGTGGCAACTAGCCGACGGAGTACCGACGACAAGCCGTTACATTTTTTATTTTATTTTTAGGGGGAGAAAATGTCGCTCATCCGTCGCTAGGGCGTCGGAGATATAGCGACGGATATTTATCCGTCGCTATGCAATCGATTATTTGGCGGAAATTGTGGAGAGAATTGGCGGGACAGTTCTTCGACTACGTAGCGACGGATATTCCGTCGGCAAGCATCAAAAAGAGCGACTAACGGTCGACGGATAAAAATCCGTCGCTAGTCCGTCACTAAATATACGTTCTAGACTTAAATTGAAACAACGGGGGAAACTTTTCATATTCCCCCCAAATTCACTCTCTCTCCTCTCTTTCTCTCTTCTGCGGCTTCGGTGATCGACGTCGGCGTCCTCTCCTCTCTCTCTCTCCCGAAGGTAATCCCCTTTCTCTCTCTCTCTCTCTCGATCTCTCTCTCTCTCTCTCGCGGTGTCGTAGGGGCAGCGGGGGCGGGGGCGTCGGGGGCTGGGCGGCGGGGGGCGGCGGTAGGCGGGGGGTTGTGGGTGGCGGGGCTGCGGGCTGGGGGCGGGGGCGTCGGGGGCTGGGCGGCGGGCTTGGGGCGGCGGGCTTTGGTCGGGGGCTGGGCGGCGGGCTTGGGGCGGGGCGTCGGGGGCTGGGCGGCGGGCTTTGGTCGGGGGCGGCGGGGGGCTTTGCTTCTCAAATTCATCTGAGTTTATATATTGGCTAAATAATATGTTATCCATATTGGGTGTTATCCATTAGTTTGGTGGTGTTTGGATTAGCAAATGTGAATATGGAGTTTGGGTTCATGGTGTATATGTTCACTGTGTCAAGGACAGTGCGAGTTCTTCATCTGTCTTCTTTGTTAAGAATATCCTTGGGACAATCACTTCACCAAAGTCACTGAATAAGTGAAGTTTTTTCTGAAAAACCGACCCTTATAGTGTATCAGTTGTGTGCTTTATATAGATGTATATATCTATACATCTAACTGTGATATACATATGTGTATGTGTGCTTTAGAGAGTGGGGAATGAAGGCAGGCCTACCATGTCTATTAGCATGCAGGACGGCTTGGGGTGTAATGTGTGAGTGTAGGCATGGTAGGAAATATAGGTAATGCTAGTGTAACTAGACTAAGGTAGTGCTTGCTAGATAGTAAGGACACTCTAGTATTCTAACCAAGTTAATTTTAGCCTAGATATTTAGGATATAGCTCCCATATCCTAGAAGTGGACTCTTGCAATTTAGAAATAGATAGATTGACTCAGTTTGATTAATTGACCTATAATGACTCTAAAACTTGATTTGCTGCTGCAAGTATACAACACCACAAAAATATTTACTGACTCGTCAAGTTGAACCGTGTATAACATGCTCGACGCTTAAGAGGAATCATTTCGACTTAGTAGACTATCGAAGAATCGATATCGGACTATCGGTATCGGTATCGAACTATCGGACTATCGGTATCGGTATCGAACTATCGGTATCACTAGCGGACTATCAGACTATCGGACTATCGGTTTCGGTATCGAACTATCGGTATCGGTATCGCACTATGGGTATCGGACTATCAGTATCGGTATCGCACTATCGGTATCGGTATCGAACTATCGGTATCGGTATCGAACTATCGATATCGAACTATTAGTAACAACTGTACTTAGATTTTTCTCTTCTCGAGCTATAATACCAGCGAATCCACCAGTTACATGATTATATACTAATTCTGTTTAGTTTGTCTTACTATACAGATTTTCACATCCAATCTGTGATGGATCGTTATTTCGTTGATCGTACATGGATGTACAAACGACAACACGAGAGCAGAATAGGTGTGAGTGACGATTTTCAGGCAGGCGTGGAAGTGTTTCTTAAGTATGCCATGAGCAAAGCTCAGTTTATGGACGGTAACAAAATCAAGTGTCCATGTCGTAATTGTCGCAATAGACGTTACAAAGAAGTGGTGAGTGTAAGAGATCATTTGACCCGTAAGGGTTTCGTACATGATTACGGCCTGTGGTCATCGCAAGGTGAACTATATGCGGAAAGACAGGTTGCGAATGCTGCTACTTATGCTTTTGATGATAATACTGCAGTAGATTTTGTCGTCGATGACGACGAATGCTCTGTTGATTATGGAGACGTGCAAAACCTTGTACGAGATATGGTGTACGACACGGCAGGGCCTAATTTTAATCCGGAGGATCCTAATCCCGAGGCGAAGGAGTTCTATGATATGTTTCAGGATGCTGAAACTTCTTTATATCCTGGTTGTGAGCCACATTCCGTACTGTCAGTGACGATACGGTTGTTGAACATAAAGTCCAATTTTAACTTGCCACAAACTTACTATGATCGGATTACACAACTAATGAAGGAGGTGTTACCGAAGGAATCAAAAGAGCTTCCAAAAAACTTCTACAAGTCGAAGATGATGGTCCGACAACTGGGACTGGGGTACGACAAGATAGATTATTGTCGCAACGGATGCATGTTATACTACAAGGAGAACGAGAATATAGAAAGTTGCAGCTTCTGTAATGCGGATCGTTACAAGCCAGTCAGGAAAAAAAGAAAGTCAACTAGAAAACGACGTCCTTACAAGTATATGCATTACTTGTCGATCATGAAGCGCTTGCAGAGGATGTATATGTCTCAGAATACAGCAGAACACATGACGTAGCACAACGAAAAACGTACAAAGGACGATGGAGAATTGTCACATCCTTCGGATGGAGAGGCGTGGAAATATTTCGATTTTCGCCATCCAGATTTTGCTGCAGAGCCTAGAAATGTACCCATGGGGCTATGTTCTGATGGCTTCGCCCCTTTCGGGCAGTCGGGATCTCAATACTCCTGCTGGCCGGTCATTCTGACCCCTTACAATCTGCCACCATAGATGTGTATGAAGACTCCTTATATGTTCTTGACAGCTATCATACCGGGTCCCAAAAATCCGATGAAGAATATCGATATATATTTACAGCTAACTTCCATGGTGCCTACCTCAACTTTTTGTCGGTGTCCCCAAACTTGAAGTACGTCTGGCTCGACGAGTTGAGGGTATATATCTATATCTTCTGGTTAATTATTAGTTGCTCTTTAATCAACCATTTTTTAAATTACGTGATAATTGAATTCGTATGTTAGATGACGTACTGGTGGCCCCCCATCGCGAGGACGCGATCCGCAGGACCTACAGAAGCGCTGCCTCGAAGAAGATACGGAATATAATTCATGACCTAAAAATGGGGTATACGAGGCCGAATTGGATCCGACAGGAGTATTATGAGGACCTCTTAGATATGATGAATACTCCTGCTTACAAGGATAAATCGGAGAAGGCGAAGGCGAACCGACAGGCCGCGGGGCTTCATACTGGTGGATCAAGGTCCCACGCAGCGACGCTTGCAGATATGGTGAGATACTGTAAATTCATTTCACTATCGAATTTGGTATTATTAATATATGGAGTTAATTAAGTTCTAAGAAAATTTTGTATGCAGGCCCAACGGGCGGTAAAGGAGAGAAGGACGCCAGAATCGGTCACCATGCACGACGTGTTCCAGCATACGCACAAAAGACGGAAGGACGGGAGCTTCGTCGATGAGAGGGCCAAGGAGACTGATGTAAGTACTTATGTTTATGAGATTTACGTTAGAATTAAAACTATTCGGACTATAACTTAGGTAAACTTAGGATTCACACTTAACTTAGTGAAACATAGGATTTAGATTACAACTTAGGTAAATCTTATAATATAAACACATTCATTTGATAGGCTGCGTATCGTGAGGCCCTTAGTCGGGCTCAGTTAACTGACACCGAGGATGTCGGTGAAACGACGCCCGCCCGGATGGCCTCTTCTTTGGCCGCTGGCAACGACTTGTTCGTAGATACCGTCGACGGCTTTAAGAAAGGGCTCCTGTACGGAGTCGGCTCCCTAGGGCCGTTGTACATGGCGACTCAGAGATTTCCACCAACACCGTCTCCTCCCGCGGCCCCGGCAGACGATGATGTTAGGTCGCAGCTTACGCAGATGCACGAGACGGTGTCGTCCTTGCGGGAGCAAATTGCCTCGCACTTTCCGCCTACGTCTGCTGCTGCCGGTCCGTCTGCTGCTGGTGTCGGTCCGTCTTCTGCTGGTGCTGGTGTCGGTCCATCTTCTGCTGGTGCTGGTGTCGGTCCTTCTTCCGTGGGTCATCTTTCTTTCAACCCTGCTGCCCCTCTGGTACCGACTCCGATTGTGACGGCACTCCTTGATCTTATGTCGCCAAAGCAGCTACGCCGACTTTCGAGCAGTGTCTACGATGACTTGCCGTCGTACCTACTGGAGCAGTATATTCGTCGGTCGCAACAGAGATTACCACCACCGGGCAATCGAACTCCTCCTTCTCCTTAAAGTATTGTAATTAAGAAAATTTGGAATATTTATGGGAATGTTGGAATATTTGTAGGAATTTCAGAATATTTGTGATAATTTTATATTGGTGTGCATTATATATTTCGTCTATGTGATTGTTGGATAATTGGTGTGCATTTTTCTGATTGTTTGGTCTATGTGATTGTTTGGTTTATGCATATTTGGGTGAACAGGGAAAGCTCTGCATTTTTTTTGAAAAAAATCTCAGTTAGCGACGGACTAGTGACCGCGTAGTGACGGATATTTCCAGTTTCCGACTACCTTTCGACGGAATATCTGTCGCTACCTGGAGATTTGAAAGTATTTGCAGTTAGCGACGGGTGATCAACGGGTTCGCGTCGGATAATCCGTCGCCAAGGTCTCTGAAAATACATAATACGATGGAATAGTGGCAGCACATCCGTCGCCAAAGTTCTGGAAATGCATCACATTTCCAGAACCATAGCGACGGATTATCCATCACTAGTCCGTCGCTTCGTCGACGGATGAGCGACGCAATGGCAACGACTCATCCGTCGCCATGGTTCTGGAAATGCCAAGCATTTCCAGAACATGGTCGACGGATAATCCATCAGTATTCCGTTTCCTTTGTTAGTGACGGCGGTCGACTGAATAGCGACGGAACGATACACTCTGATACGCTATTACGACGGTTTACCGACGGACCATTACGTCGCTAGTTTCTACACAGTTCAGTATTTAATACCTGAAATGGACGAAAGCCCGTCGGAATGTCGTTGCTAATACTTCGTATTGTGAAGTCGAAAAGCCGTCGCTATTCCGTCGCTTGACGACTACTTAGCGACGGATCATTATTAGCGACGAGCTGATTGCCGACAGATTATTTTGGCCAAGATCCGTCAATGATCGGTCGCTAATACAAATTCCCGACGGATGGACGACGGATGTGGCCGTCGCTAAATGGACATATTTTGGTAGTGAGCTGCTCCTAGGGAGATCGAAAAGCATAGAAGAGGGGATCGTATTTGAAATCACACGTCTCATGCTCCCAAACGACTGTGGCCCAAGCGATTGTGGCAAGAGCTCCCAAGCAGAAGGGGGACGCGTCATTCTCGACATATGTAGACTGGGGCCACGCGACAATAAGTAGGGCGTTGTACTCCAAGTGTTTGTTTCTTCGTCTCTTCCTACTACATTTTCATTGAATGTGTCTAACTCACCTCCAGTTTGGTCGGCGGTTATGTGCTAAGGCGGTTGGGGGGGGGGGGGGGGAGGGGGAGGAGTTTGGGTGTTAGGGAAGAGGTTTTCGATGCAATATAGTGGATGGAAGGAAAGTCATCGAAATTACGAAGGAGGATACGACGAAGACAACAAAATTCTAGAACACCATCGTCCTATATGTGATGGGTACTCATCCGTGTTATGGACAACTACGTTGATACACTATGCGATTGTGGAAGCCGAAAGGGACCCTGAAAATTTACTCCCGAAAAATGGGTTTATACTTTATCAAGTTTGGCCTAGTCGATGACCTAAATAGATTCCTCGAGAATGGTCCTTGGATATTTGATGGAAGGTTGATTGTTATGAGACGATGGGACACATCATCCAACGAGATCCGCTCTTTACGGTTCCGATTTGGATTCGTCTCCCTTGGCTTCCTCCGGCCCCAACTTTTATAGTGAGATAGCTCATGCTATCAAGAAGATGGCTAGTGAGATTGGCAAGCCTCTTTGTACATACATCCTAATTGAGAGGAAGGAGAGGCTCTCTTATGCGAGAATATTCATGAAAAACAATGCCAATGGTGGAGAAGCTTGAAATAGAGTTACATAATGGGAATGTCTTATTCCAGAAAGTTGAGTATGAGTGGGTTCCATCGAGATGTATCGGCTGCAAAAGTTTGGGGCACACTAGGAATCAATGCGAACATGTGAAATAGGGTCAGCCACAGGAGGAAACCAATGAAAATGCTAGATCGGCTAGCATGAGGGAAGAGGAAGAGACATACGAAAGGATTCAAGGGGAGCATATGGGCATAGAGGAATGTGGCAATGAAGCCGGACTCGGCAAGGAAGGAGTCGGGAAGCCCTCAACCTGTTGTATAAAGGAATTTGCCTTGATCATTTTCTCAGCTCAACTTGATGCTATTAAGGAAGGGAAGCGCACGAGGGTTCGACGGAAGTCAAGTGGAGTCATCCTCGATGACTTGCCATTATTAGATATCTCTAATAATGGAGAGAACTCTTCAAAGAAAAGGAATCTTGTGTCCCCTAATCCTGTTTGGACTATCATGGTTGAAAATAAACAAAGTAACCCTAGAGGAGGATACCTGAACCAAGGGGGTCTCTTGATGCCAATTCGGGAAAGTACTCGTGTGAACAAGAGGATGAATCATAGGTTGCTTCAATGATCCCCAGAAAGCTTAGGTTCTAGATTGTTTTTTGACGTTTTACTGATGTCTAATGTTGTGATATTTTACTAGTTCCTTGGTGCATATTGTCTAAGGGATGAGTTTTCAGTAGGCAACGGGTCAAGATCCTGTCCATTACCAGGAGATAGTAATATAAAATTATCTTCTTTTATATATATATATATATATATATATATATATATATATATATATATATATGCGTGAATGACCTCTAGCTCAAGTGGTCAAGGGCGGCCCGGGGGAGGGGCAAATGGGGCCTAGGCCTGGGGCCTCAAGGGATAAGGGGCCCCAAAAAAAATAGTTTTCTTGTATTGATTGTAACTCTTTTTTTTTTTTCTTTCTACCAAAGTCCAAGCACCCAAAGGCAAAAGAAGAAAAACCAGAAAAGAAAAACAAAGTCCAAAAAAGGAAAAAACAAATGGTCGGCCCCAAAAATAGTCCAAAGAAGAAAAAACAGAAAAGAAAAACAAATATGACATGAAACATAAAAAAGAAAAAATTAGAGAATTGGAACGACAGCCGTAATCTCTTCTGATTCCAAGGGGAAAAAAAAAGTTGTTCTCGTCACTTCCAATTCCAGATGGCCAACAGTATGTTTTTCTGAAATTATTCATTTTAATTTTTTCTTCCTTATTTCTTTTGTTTATAATTGAACCACAAATCCCTAATTTTATTCAATTTCTACTCCTAGACTCCTTCACAGGGACTCGACGATGTCAGGCTACGTGAAGCGGAACTCTCTTGGCCTCTACTTGAGCCTTGATTCGAAGAGGGCGAAATGGTGAGATATTGGTATTTTGAATTCTAATCCTCTCTATGTTTACACGTAAATTTTTTATCCTCTACAATTTTATTTGAAGATTGTTTATAAATATGTTAAAAATATGGCAAGCGCGAGGAAACTGAGTTTTTTAGAAGACCTTTGGTTTGTGCCAAGTTGACAATCTGATTCTGTTGTTGTTGTTGTTTAAGCTTTCATGCCATATTAATTCCAGTGGAGATTTTTTTTTCTTCTAGTTGGACTTATTAATGAAAACTGAAATTATGGTTATTGTGATCTCTGATAATATATATACTTTACAGTTTGCATGTCTAGTGGAGTAGCTATATCTTTCATGAGTAATAAATTAGATTAAATGTAGATGTAATTGCTATTATATTATCTTAGAACTCCAAGAGATTTTTTTTTTTACCAAAATACAAACTTCTGCTAAATCCTTGATCGGAGTCAATTCTATAGTTCGACACTCAATTTTTTCAGTTTTGTGCAACAAATTCCAATGCATATACTTCCTTTGGTAAATAATAATCTCATTTTTAGTATAAGCAAACTCAAGATGTCAGCATCTTTTATATCAATCTTCGCAACTAAATTTTTTTTAAATATTAGTAATCATAGTCGTTTAGGCTTAAATAAAATCATATAGTCATGCAATCATCTGATAGTTTCTTTATGTGTATTCTTAAACATATTTTCATGTAATATTTTTCAACGTATCTTTTGAACAAAGGGCATCATTTCTGATTTCACCCTGGGCATTAAAATGTTCCGGGCCGGTCCTGCAAGTGGTTAGAGTGAGGCACATCCTCCCAAGAGGTTGCAGGTTCGAGCAACGGGAGAAGTAGATACAAGTGCTGGTGCAGACCTTTGGGTCGAGCCTGATACGGTGAGATACAAGTATGGGTGCGGGCCATCGGGCCGAGTTTGTAACACAATTACATGTTTCAATATATATATATATATATATATATATATATATATATATATATATATATATATATATATGCCAATGACCTCTAGCTCAAGTGGTTGGAGTGAGGCACATCCTCTCAAGAGGTTGCAGGTTTGAGCAACGGGAGAAGCACATTTAATTTCATGTGGAGGAATAAATGTGAGTGCGGGCTACGGTTAATTCGGATCAAACCGAACCGAATTAGCCTATAACCGAACCAAATTAAATCGTTTCGGTTTTCGTTTTATTCGGTTTATTCAATTTTTTGGTTTGTTTGTGCTTTTTTTGTTAATATATATAGTAACTAAATATACCTAAATTTATTTAGTGCATACCTATAGTATATATATATATATACATATATATATATATATATATATATATATATATATATATATACTATATTTTCTTATTCGGTTTTCGGTTTTGGACCGAAACCGAATAAGAAAATTTAGTATTTTCTAACCTGAAACCGAACCGAATTTTTTTAAAACCGAACCGGATCTCTTTTCGGTTCGGTTTTCGGTCGAAAACCAAATAATGCTCACCGCTAGTGCGAGCCGGATGCAGTGAGATACAAGTGTTGGTGTGGGCTTTCGGGCTAGGCTGGAGGCTGGGTGCGGGCCTTCGGGCCCAGTTTGTAGGCCTTCGGACGAGGAGTCTGTAACACAATTACCTGTTTCAAAAAAAAATATATATATATATATATTTTAGGGTGTCCACTTCTTAATGGTGCTTGGAAGCATGTCTCCAAGGGGGCTCGAACCCGCGCCACTGCGTCGGGGTGCTCCACCCACACACACACACACACACACACACACACACACACACATATATATATATATATATATATATATATATATATATATATATATATATATATGGAAGCGGATCAAAAGTCCTCCTTTGAAAATCCCCTAAAAATCTCCCTCACTCTAATTCGTAATATTAATGTTAATATTAACATTAAATACTAAAATTAACATTAAACTTAACATTAAAATTAATTTTAACATTAACATTAACATTAATATTAATATTAACATTAATATAAAAAATATAAAAAATAATAATATTAACATTAATATTAATATTAATATTAACATTAATATTATGAATTAGAGTGAGAGGGATTTTTAAGGGGGTTTTCTAAGTGGGACTTTTGATCCGCTCCCTCTATATATATATATATATATATATATATATATATATATATATATATATATATATATATTTTTTTTTTTTTTTTTCCCTCTCTCTCTCTCTCTCTCTCTCTCTCTCTCTCTCTCTCTCTCTCTCTATATATATATATATATATATATATATATATATATATATATATATATATATATAATTTCTTGAGAGGCCCAGCTCGGAATCGCGACTGTCCTGCGGCCACCCAGTCATCCCGTGTCCAGGAGGGTGGGGGGCTCGAACTTGAGACCTCTCCCAAGTGAGCCCTCCTTCCTAACCACTTTGAATATATTTTTTTGGAACCAGATAAATTGTTTCTGGAATCGCTCCCACTGGGATTCGAACTCCTGACCACTCGGACCGCATGCATCTCTTTTAACCACTAGGCTAGAGGTCAGCTGCACCACTTTGAATATATATATATATATATATATATATATATATATATATATATATATATATATATATATATATTAGCATTTGTGCACGTGTCTTGCACGTATTTTAACATTTCTTAATTAGTTTAGGAAGACTTTTTAGGAAGACCAAATGGTAGTCTTCCTAATTACTAAGTTGTCCTTATTAAAATTAATGAACTATTTTTAATTAGTATAAGTATGTAAGGGTATTTTCGGAATTCAAAAGTTTCACCATCTAAGTTTTCCTATTATATAGTAGAATATATATATATATATATATATATATATATATATATATATATATATATATATATATATATATATATATATATATATAGTGCAGATTTATGAAATGCCCAAAAACTAAAAAAGTTTTATGTAAAACCCACCGCTAAAAAAACTTTCATCGCGTGCCCAGAATTAGAGAAACTTATCCAAAGCGGGTTCCAAATGACCCTTTTGTCCTTCCTTTTAATTTATTGGAAACACCCACAAAACTGCTCTTAAAAAATGTTTCAATACTCCATCTTCTTCCATACGCTGCTCACTTTCGAATCTAGGTTTTCTCCTCAAAAATCTTCAAAAACTCGTCGAAAAATTTCGGAAAGACCGGGACGAACGACAAAAGTGCTAAAACGGAGGTCCAAACATCATTTTTTTGCGAATCTAAAATTTCGGAATGCCGTCTAACGATGAAGCTGTTACTTTCAGTCTCCTCGACGATACGCTCATTTTGCGACAAACGGGACCTCGTTTCGACCTCCCAGTCAAAAGTTATGGCCCTCCAAAGTTTCAGCTAACCATAAAATACAGGAGAATGGCATTCTCCGTCTTAATTTACACGGAGAATGACCATTCTCCGTCTTAATTAGGACGGAGAATGACATTTTCCGTCTTAATTTACACGGAGAATGGTCATTCCAGTGTTAAAACGCAGGAGAATGACCATTCTCCGTGTTAGAAACACGGAGAATGCCATTCTCCGTGTTAAATGAAACGGAGAATGTCATTCTCCGTGTTAAATAAAACGGAGAATGGCATTCTCCGTCCTAATTAAGACGGAGAATGGCCATTCTCCGTGCTAAATTAAACGGAGAATGACCATTCTCCGTCTTAATTAGGACGGAGAATGCCATTCTCCGTATAATTTATCACGGAGAATGGTCATTCTAGTGTTAAAACGCAGGAGAATGACCATTCTCCGTGTTAGAAACACGGAGAATGCCATTCTCCGTGTTAATTAGGACGGAGAATGCCATTCTCCGTCTTAAATAAAACGGAGAATGCCATTCTCCGTCCTAATTAAGACGGAGAATGACATTCTCGGTCCTAATTAAGACGGAAACGGAGAATGTCGTTCTCCGTGTTAATTAGGACGGAGAATGGCATTCTCCGTCTTAAATAAAACGGAGAATGGCATTCTCCGTCCTAATTAAGACGGAGAATGCCATTCTCCGTCCTAATTAAGACGGAGAATGGTCATTTCCAGTGTTAAAACGTGTAATTTAGTTTTTTCAGGAATAAAGAGTTTCGTTCTTCTTTCAAAGCGATGATAATTCTTATGGAAAAGAAGAAGAAAGATCTTCTCTCCACAATTGAAGATCTGAGTTCAAATGTCTCCACGATGAAGATGATGATGATGGTGATGATGATGACGAGCGATGATCTGAGTTCGACTGAAGAAAAACACACCGAACTACGAACGATCTTTGCGATCTCTGCTGAATATGAGAGCAATGGAATTCAGATTTTCCGTGAAGAAGAAGAAGACAAAAATCGCAATCCAGATCTGAGTTTTTTGAATTCAAATACATATAGATGACCAATTCGCGCGGAGGGGTAGTTTCGGTATTATAAAAATAGCAGTTTCTAGCTGGTGGCATCTAAAAGGGAATCTTGGAATATTTAACGTGAAAATACTTAATTTTGGGTATTTCATAAAACTTATCCAGCGGGTGGGCATTTCATAAAAGCCCACCCCGAAATTGGGTTTCTCAGCAATTTCCATATATATATATATATATATATATATATATATATATATATATATATATATATATATATATATATATATATATGCAAATGACCTCTAGCCTAGTGGTTAAGAGAGATGCATGCGGCCCAAGTGGTCGGAAGTTCGAGCCTCAGTGGAGACGAGATCGCCACAAGTACCCATTGCTTCAAAAAAAAAAGTATATATATATATATTGCTTCAAAAAAAAATATATATATATATATATATATATATATATATATATATATATATATATATATATAATATTACATGCATTCATGTACTTGGAGAGGGATAATGTGTTTGTGGATCTGATCGTGTTTTCTAAGAGGACGATACCATAATTGTATCTGTCGATTTCTTTCATGTTTTAATCTCTCTCATATGCAACCATAGCGACCATACGGTTTCTGTAGGAGCGTATCTTATCTTAGTTATCTACAAAGCTCAGGAATCCAGGATGACAATAAGGTCTTTTTTGGTTCGCGGAATCTCCCGGTTGTAAAAGGAAAGTGATTACTTTTCTATGTTTGGGTGTCCAAGGAATTGAGGAGGAAAGGAAAGTAATTCCCAATGGAAGGAAAATTAGGGGAAAAAGTGATTCCATCCATCCAAGGAAGGAATCACTTTTCCACATTGAAGTATTCACTTTCCTTTCCAAATTTTTTGACATTGCCAAATATCGGAAAGGAAAATCAATAGAAATTAAAGTTTCACAAAGGAAAGAAAATGACAAGGAATTGATTTTCTTTCCATTCCATTCCGCGAACCAAACGAGGCCTAAATGGAGTATATATGTATGGAGGAGCTAGAGTCGTAAATTAAAACCCCACAGGCCATTCAAGTTTGGTAGATTGAACAATTTTGAACCACATGACTACGGTGACACTACCCAAGCCTATCATCTACATCACCATAGGTTGGACTCGATTTGAGTTCAATTCGTCCATTGGATTGATATAATTTTTTTAGATTTTTAGTTTAATTTTTTGTAATAGTCAGAATTAACATAAAGTAATTTTTTTGCCCTTTTAAGTTAGGCTAGGATTGTTGGCCACAGAACGTACGCAGAAGCGATGTCAACCCCTCCTGAAGATAACGAACCACCGTCTAACAATGCAAAAGCGTCAGGACATATCAAACAACATTTTCGTTGACTAAGTCACATGGACAAATCTTAATTTTATACTTCCAACAAGATATAAGATTGAATAAAATGTTTTGTCCCCAGGTTCAACTCCTTATCAAACTCAAGAAAAAAAAGAAAGAGAGACAACTAAATTTACTCACCCAACTCTGTAGCGAATAGTGATCTCCCTGAACGAAGAAGACGATTATTCGAACAGATCTCCTCTTCCAACTATCTCGAATGACGAGCCCTAAGAGCAAAGTACAGTTTTTTTTTTCTCTTAGATGTTATGTGGATTTGCACCCCGAATCTCTCGTATGAGCTTCTTATGGCAACTCCCTTCAAAAACCATATATATAGGTTGAGAAACCTATTTAGGATTGTTGGAAAAAATTCTAAAATAGCCTAGCACTAATCTTGACTGTCCAGTTTAATCACACAGACATTATAAATGCTGACATGGGCCCGTATATGTGCATTTGCCGACAACCGGCATACCTTCGGTATACTGAAGTATACCATCGGTGTAACTAGTTAATTGGCACACATAATCGATTCTTGAACCCAGCATTCGCTGAACCAGATATCGTCGGTATACTATTGCTGTTGTTTTTGCTCAATTAGAGCCCGGTTCAGCCGCGATCCCTCGCCGTCTTCGCCGCAGCTCCTATCGACGCTTCACAACGTCCAGATTGTCCTTCCAAACACCTCGATTCGAAACTAGACCTTAACTTAACTTTCCTTCTAGTCTGATGAGAGGTATTGACCCCATGGCTCTTTAATTGGCATCCATGTCTATTGTCCGACGATAGCATTTTTTCTCCCCTTTGTCATCTTCCTTCATCTCTACCTCCTCGACTACAGTGTCAACGCTAGCTGCCGTGTGTGGCACCTCCTTTATAACTGGGATCTCACCGACATCAATAACTCGGCCAAGACCGAAGTCACTGGGGTGATCAGTCTCACCATAAATCTTGGTTGCATGCCCTTGACTTCTGTCTTCTTCACCTTTGACTGGATTAACCAAGCAAACGATGTAGTTCCCTCAAGATTCAAGCTTCTGAACATGTCCACCTTCATGTCCGACACTGAAGCTCCCTCGTACACATGCATCCTTGAGCATAGAATCATGCACTATGCACGTCGTTGAAGACTCATAACTCCTCCGAAATAGTACAAACAAAGATACATATGTCACTCCCCGACCCGAAATCACCCGAATCATCATCCTCGCAGGGAACGTGATGTCGCACGAGCCTGGAGTTGCGCTCGTGAAAGGCAAGATGACAAGTTCTCATAATGGTTATATTTGATTTGATATTAGCAAACGAAAGAAAACATAGTATACGAAACAATTCTTTTTTATTGATAATGAACTTAGATTACAAAGGCTTTCAATAGCCCAACTGAATTTGCCAGATTGGCTACAACACTCAAGTTCTCTCTTGCCCACAAAGGATTTCACCGTTCCATACATCATGCCTTCTATATCTCGGCCGCATCAATCCTGTTGCAAGTCCGAGCGTCAATGCAATCGCACGCTTCAAACGCTACGGCATTCCATGCCTCTGCGCGATCAAGCGAAGCTTCGCCGCGAGCAATCTATTCCCTGTACCCTGCATGAAAGCTGGTGGGGGATCAGTACGTTCGTCCTCGCATGTACTGACAAAAAGACCAACTTTCTAAACCGATATTTTAGTATTTATGTTCAATCATGCAACTTAGCTTATGATCTTACTATATTCTTCTTAGGGTCGATTTTATGGCATATTCGAAAGCGGTAAAGCATGTTATCATGACAAGCATGTTATTCGAATTGAGTAGGCAAGAAATCTCATGTTTGTTTCGTGACGCGACTTCTTACCAACATAGACGCACTCGTCCTTGCACCGACGCAAGGTGAATACGTCCCATTTCTTTCCTGTCAAGTTATAAGTGCTCTCTATGCAGGATACATACGTGCCTGTACTTTCAATCCATCGTTCCTTAACTATATGAAAGTCGTTGGCGTATCCGCGCCAGAATGGACTAAAAGTTTCTCTTTTCTTTTCTTTCTTTTTCTTCTCTCTTTCTTTTCTTTCTTTTCTTTCTCTCTTTCTTTTCTTTCTCAAATTAGGGTAGCCCGGCGCTTCACGGGTTGGGTTGCTATCCCAAACAACCGAAAACATACTGTATGTATACTATCTTTTGCGACTTTTCACATCTATAACCGGTTGCTAGTCATCTTAAAGATGTGTGCCCATCAAAGATTATATTTCTCATAGGACGAACGGTCACGGTGCCCCGGCGCACCCGTTCGGAGGGAACATTCCCGTGCACGAGAGATTATCTCAATTTTCTCAAGTCTATTCGACCATGCAACGCACTATTATTCAAACAACCAAATATAATCTTGAGTCCGAGACTCAGACTTTATCATCTCGTATTTTTCTATTAACTTTCTATGTTCTCACATTTCATACTTCGTTTCAATGTTAAATGGCATCATGCCACAACTCAGTGTTTGTCAACCGAACGACCCGAAGGTCCTGAACATTTTCGAGGCATCATGTCATATCTGACAGTTCTGTCACATTTATGCCACAACTGTACTCTTTCACAACGAAGCCATCTTTTATGATCTCGTGCACGTACGTACGTTTTGACACATTTATCATCTTTTTCTTCGCGTCGTGCACTTGATGCACGCATCGAAGCCGTAGTTCCATGTTCTATGCCTTAGTGTTCAATATACATAGCTCGTGCACTAGGGCACTCGCCTATATTGTCTTTTAATGTGCTGGCCTTTCTAACTCGTGCACGAAGGCACAGAATGGCTCGTGCATGAAGGCACTCGCCGAATACAGTTATCCCATGTTCTTGTGGCTTGCGCACCGAGACGCTCGCCTTTGCGATATCCAATGTTCCATAGCAACTCGTGCTTTTGATGCACGTTTCATTTCAATTATTCTAACCAGTGTTCGACACACACTATGATTTATCTTCCGATCGGACCACACCCGTGGCGTCGATAGGTTAACTTAGCATACAATGATACATTCTTACTTAGGCATGAAGGAGTAAAAAGAAGAATCAGTCCTCCCACCTTAAACTGTTATGCCTTGTTGTTTGCTGAGTCGATGTGGCTCAATTTTATATCTTTGTTGTGCGGCCAAATCTTCTGACTTAGCCATTTGAGCACTTCTTGTTTTATTGAACTACTCGATCGATTTCAGCCTACCATGCCCAAGTCCCAGCCCGTTGTGAGATAGTAATTTGGGTTTTGCGGACCCATTGCGAATGAGGCAAAATGTCGACCTCTAACATTTCAGCGTAAACGGATAGCCTGCACATGAAACCAACTAAAATCAATACTTGCAACGATTCGAACTTGTGCCTTGGGTAGATTTAATTTCTTAGAATCTTCGAGCCGACTCAACGTACTTATCCTTCGGGGAGATGCAGCGCTTCGCATCGATTCAACTCAATGCATTTCTTTTATACTTTCGACATTTACAATGTGTTTAATTTCAAGTATAAAAAATCAGCATCGAGACTCGCACAACTCGCAAGTCATTCAAAAAATCGAATATCACAAATCAATTGTTATCTTTATTAAGGGCCAGCCCAATGGTAAGCCAAATTCGGCTTGGGCAACCCCCTACTTAGGATAACCTCCAGACTCATCGTGACTCTACAAGAGATCTAAGTAGCTGGTGACCCTTTAAGATCGACCCACAATAAGTATCAAAGGACAACCAAAATTAGTTTCAGATATGGCAACCCAACCTTAGGGCCGACCTTGTCTTTATTCACATACTACTTAGGTGTTGTTTGGTTCAAGTTTTGGAGGCTTGGGAATATGTTTTAGATTCTTTAATTCAAAGCCTCCGTTGAAAATATTTTTGCTTTCCTGGAAATGTTGCTTTGGTGCATTGATTATAATTTTTTGGACGGTAGTACCCTCAATGACACCAACTGAATTTAGGTAATAGTAATATCATGAAATTAATAAAATGATATTTATAGAAAACTAAACTAATTAATTAAGATTTACATTCTTGTCGGAACCAAACATGGGAATAAAAAAATTAAAATTTTCAGACTACATATTTTCAACATAACCAAACATGGGTATGGAAATGTTGAATTCATTTCCCATAAAAAAGGAATGAGAAGTGGATTTCTAGGAATATCAAACATTCATCCAAAAGCCACCTTAAAGCTTTAATTAGTGTTCAATTTTTCTAAAGCCCCAAATTTCATATTCACAATCAATTCCTTTGCCTTTTTCATGGAGATGGAAAATTAAAATTCCTATTAGATTTTCTTTCATGTGTTTGGTAAAACAAGAAAAAAAAAAACATTCAAGAACGAATATTTTTTTTTTCTTCCAGTGTTTGTTTAGTGCATAAAAGAAAAGAAAAAATGTCATTGTTCCAATAATATTTTGTATTTTAAAATAAAAATAATATCATAGAAATTCAAAAGTAATGCATAAAATATGTAATAACACATTTGAGTACTAGGGTTATTGTTGTACTAAATTTTCGTAATAAATGCTGAAAAAATAAAATAATTTTTTTTATTACATTAGTTTTGAGAGGAATCATCTTTCTTCTATTTTCTGCTATGTCATAAAAATAGTTTTCAAATTTGTGGCTACCAAATAAATAAAATGAACAAATTTTCCTTTCGAATCGCAAATGAGACCTTATGGTAGAAATATCTCTTTGGGTTTGACACCCAATAAAATTTTGGATGAAAAGTAACTGCAATTCAATCCGATCTCACAATATATGGACCATATGTTGAAAAATATCTCTTTGCCATCCTGAAAAAATAGAATAACAAAATAATAAAAATGTTAGAAATATCGGTATACAAAAAATTCATGCACGAAGCATTGCCTTAAGAGATTATTCGAGGTCTATGTGTAGACTTCCTCTTAAATCCTCCTAGAGTTAAAGTTCCCTTACTACCGGCTTTCCACTGTTGCACATGACTTTGAAAGAAAGACTCGAACTTACCTTTGTCCAGAGAAAAAGGAATAAACAATGAAAAGGAGGAATAAGATGACGAGCTTAGAGAAGATGGTGTGTAGCTTTGATGGTGATAGGTTTGGCTTGGGTGTGTAAGAACTGAACTATGTAGGAGAATGGAGAGAGAAGACTCCTTTTCTCTGCCAAATGTAAATATATATATATAGAACACATATCCAAAGCCAATAAACAAAGGACCATATAAAAGGATTTAATAGGAATTAAAGGGCTAATAATATCACACAATAACCATCCAAATAAAACAACCATTAAGGCATTGAAATAATTAATTTGGAATGAATCAAGATGATACATGTGGAAAAGTTTTGATAAGTTGTGAATGAGGAGTATGTGGTGAGCTCTGGTGAGTTAATACAAGGAGTTAATGGAATTTAGTAGGAATAAAGCTGGTAGACCAAAAAAAACTGGGGTTTTTTCCCCAAAGTTTATACAACACCATACCTATTATGTTTACTAGTAATGTGCACGTGCAAAAAAATATTTAAAAAATTAAATATAAATTTATTATAGAAAATTATCACACCTAGAATTTGAACTCAAGCAAGCAAGAAAAATACCTCATATAAATATATCATATTAGATAATTAAATACTTATTTATTATTTTAAATAATTAGTGGAATATTTGGGTAGTTATTTAGTTAATTATTTTATTTTTAAATTTATTTAAATGGTTGATGATATTTAGACGGCTCATTTTTGAGCCGTTTTGAAACCACTTTATATAGTAGAATTATATAGTAGAAGATGTGTACGAAAGCAATAAAATATTGAAAATAAGATAACTAATATCCTCTTTGTCCGACTTTTGGCTCCAATGGGCTCTCACCAACAAATTAAAGGGTCATATAACAATAATATATATATATATATATATATATATATATATATATATATATATATATATATATATATATGTGGTTGTGTGCATTATATATTTATATGTCCTTAATAATTGATATTAAAAAACTTTTTCAAATAAATTTTTATATAAATTGTTAATATTCGAGCTCGTTCAGCTTGTTAACCTAACTAGCTTGAAATCGAACTTATTAAGCTTGAAATCAAACTTAATGAGCTTGAAATAAAGTTTGAGCGAAATATATATATATATATATAGTTGTGTGCATTATATATTTATATGTCCTTAATAATTGATATTAAAAAACTTTTTCAAATAAATTTTTATATAAATTGTTAATATTCGAGCTCGTTCAGCTTGTTAACCTAACTAGCTTGAAATCGAACTTATTAAGCTTGAAATCAAACTTAATGAGCTTGAAATAAAGTTTGAGCGAACTTGAAATCAAGCTTATCGAGCTTGATTTTGAGCTTATCGAGCTTGTTTATCAAGCTTGAATCAAGCTTACTTATCAAGCCAAGCTTGAGCTCAAACCAAGCCACACTCAAGCTTAATATAAACAAGCTCGAGCCAAGCTCAATGTAACGCCAAAAAAATTGGGTCCCGTTCGAGGTAGAATTGCATAACCTTTCACAGACCAAAGTTAAACGGAAAGCTTCCAGAACATTCTAGAAGATGACAAAATTCTCTAAAAGATGGCGAAACTCTCTAGAAGATAGTAGAATTCTCTGGAAGGCCCAAGATCATTCTAGATGGTCCAAGATCCTTCTGGATGGCCCATAATCTTTCTAGAAGGACTAGAAGCTTCATTGTAATTAATTAGATATGGAATAATTCTTGGAATATTTCGTTTCCAGAAGTTTTTGCAAGCCCTATGGGCACTATAAATAGGTGGAAGACCTCATTTATTCCTCACCACCGAAACTTGTAAGCATTCTCCAAGTCAATAAAGAATAGTTACAAGTCTCTTTCTTGCTCCACTCTTCTCTAATTTCTTAGCGTTCTAGCTAAGCGGGTTTGGAAAGGCTTGCATGAGTCTTCGAGGAGGACGATACTGCGCCGCACGCAACAAAGTGTAGGAAAACACTAAGTCCGTGACAAGTGGTATCAGAGCAAAGTTCAATAGTCCCGATTTCGATATCCGAGACCGTCCACGAGGAGCAACCCGCATCACCTAAAGAGAAGGCGAAGCCCTTGAGAAGGGCTTGGCGAGTTGGCATCCCGCATGGAGCTCTTAGAGAAAGGTGTGACGAACGTCGAGCTGCAAGTAGAGCAAAGTCAGTCGGCCCACGAGGAATTCGCCTACAGGTTGGAGACGGATGTCATCTATGCTATGGCATTGTTCCGAGAGCAACTCTGCGATATTCAAGCCAAGTTCGAGGAGGAACGCAAGACTACAAAGACGGAGACTGCCGAACTACGCGAGGAGCTAAAAACCAAGATGGTGATCCTCAAGAAGGCCATTACTGGTGGTGCGACTCCGAGTAGGAAGGCAGCCCCGAAAGTGAAGTATCCAGAACCCAAGTCCTTTAACGTCATGCGAGACGCGAAAGAAGTGGATAACTTCATTTAGAATATTGTGCAGTACCTGAAGGTGGTTCACATCGAGGATGAGACCGATAAGGTAAAAAAAATGATGTCTCTTTATTTTTCTGACGATGCTATGCTGTGGTGGCACCGCAGGTGCATCGAGATAGAAAATAGACTCTTCCCGATCGAAACTTAGGAAGATCTCAAGAAGGAGATCAAGTCCCTATTCTACCCGAAGAACCTGGAGTTCGTGGCGAGGCAGAGCGTGCGACAACTCAAGCACACCGGGTCCATCAAAGACTATGTGGTGGAGTTCATCTGCCTAATGCTTGCCATTTTGAATATGGGCGAAGAAGATCGCCTGTTCTTCTTCCTGGACGGTCTGCAACCATGGACGGCACAGGAGTTGCAAAGGCAACGTGTCTCATATCTGAAAACGGCTGTCGTGACGGCCAAGAAGCTGGTGGAGTATCGACGGAGCGATACGTCCAAGCCCAAGGCAAATGCCACTACCAAGCTCAATGGTGAGGGAGACAAGAAGAACAACGAAAAGGGAGCCCCGTCGAAGGACAAGCGGACTGCAAAGCCTCCAATAGAGCGAAAGATTGATTGCTTCAGGACCACTTCGAACGCTGGAAGAACAAAGGCAAGAGAGTGAACGCAGTCCAAGGCAAGGAAGCCGAGGCCGAGAAGCCTATGATGGGGGCTCACATGGGCCTTGTGCCTGCTCAATGTTTTGAAGAGCAAAGCCACCGTGACCAAAGTTCTGAGTCAGGAAATAATGTATGTGGAGATGAGGATCAACGACCACAACACGAGAGCGATGGTAGAGAAAGGGGCA
The DNA here is from genome assembly GCA_029216955.1 of Iris pallida. Taxonomy (NCBI): domain Eukaryota; kingdom Viridiplantae; phylum Streptophyta; class Magnoliopsida; order Asparagales; family Iridaceae; genus Iris; species Iris pallida. Next base: position 3,723,093 of record JANAVB010024996.1, read on the forward strand.
ACCCACAACTTCATTTCAGACGTGGAGGTCTAACGCTTGGGTTTGGTGCTTAAAAAAGACTCGAGTATGATGAAGGCGGTCAACTCAGAGGCTTACCCCATGTAGGGGGTGGCCAAGGGGGTAAAAATCCAGGTAGGAGACAAGACGGGTGTCACCAGTCTCACGGCCACACCACTTGACGACTTCAACATGATCCTTGGGGATGGATTTTCTCATATCGGCAAATACGGTTACAATGCCTCATCTAGGAGTCGTCAAGATCATGGAAGAGATCTCTTCGTGCATAGTGAATGTTGCACGAGACAAGCTTGCAAAGGGAAAGGCTATCTCTGCCATACAACTCAAGAAGGGGATGCGACACAGAGAGATGACCTATCTAGCGGTGCTCAAGATGGAGGAGGCACCCATGCAGGAGGATCTTTCGCCTGACATTGTTGACGTCCTTATGGAGTTCGGGGACGTCATGCCAAAGGATTTTCCAAAAAGGCTACCTCCGTGGAGGAAGGTAGACCATGCCATCGAGTTGGAGCCGGGCATGAAGCAGTCTGCCATGGCTCCATACCATATGGCCCTACCCGAGCTCGACGAGTTGAAGAAGCAACTGAAAGAGCTGCATGTTCGATACGGGTTTCATCAGACCGTCGAAAGCTCTTTCATCCCTACCTGGATCGGTTCGTCGTGGTCTATCTCGAAGATATCTTCATGTACTCAAACACGATGGAGAAGCATATCGAGCATTTGTAGGCATTTTTCCAGGTATTGAAGGAAAACCAGCTCTTCGTCAAGCGGGAGAAGTGCTCATTCGTACAGGAAGATGTGGCATTCCTGGGACAACTGATTAGGCAAGACAAGATCTGGATGGACATTTCAAAGGTCGGGAGTAGGAGGCTTTCACCAGGCGGACGGAGCTGCGATCATTCCTAGGCCTGACGAACTACTACTGGCGGTTTATCTAAGGATATTCTGCCATCGCAGCACCACTGATCGATCTGTTGCGGAAAGATCAGGACTGGAGTTGGACGCCCAAGACACTCAAGAGGGCTATAACGGAGGAGCCGGTATTGTCTCTACCGGACTACTTTAAGGCGTTCGAGGTGCACACAGATGCATCCAACTTTGCTATCGGTAGGGTGTTGGTGCAGAAAGGACACCCCATCGCGTTCGAGATCCGCAAGCTGAATGATACCGAACGGCGCTACATAGTACAAGAGAAGGAGATGACTGCGGTCATGCACTGCTTGAGGATATGACGACACTACCTTCTCGACACCAAGTTCATGGTCGTGACGACAATGTTGCTACGAGCTACTTCCAGTCCCAGAAGAAGCTGTCCCCGAAGCAGGCGAGATGGCAGGACTTCTTAGCCGATTTCGATAAAGAGATGCGATACAAGTCCGACAAAGAGAACCAAGTGGTCGATGCACTCAGCAGGAAGGTCGAGATCGTATTGGTATCCTCACAAGGAGGGGGACATGGTATTGATCAAGCTTCAGCTGTAACCATTTAAAGTGTTCCGCAAATTGCACAAAGGACTGATCCAGAAGTAAGAAGGCCTCTTCCTCGTGCTCAAGAAAGTAGGCAAGGTGGCCTACATACTCGAACTCCCCGCCAAGATGAAGATTCATCCAGTCTTCCATGCGAGTTACCTAAAACCCTCTCATGAATACTTGGAGGACCCTCAGCATAGAGTTTCGAAGTGTCCCACGGCGACCATGACTACGTCCTTCGATAAGAAAGTGGAAGTCATGTCGATAAGAGGACTATTCATTGGCGAGGCATTTCCCCATACATGGAATACCTTCATCAAGTGGAAGGCAATGCCGCATGACAAGTCCATCTGGGAACGTGCTGATACGCTGCATCAGTTCAAGGTCGAGGTCCAGGCATTTCTTAGCGAACATGATTGACGAGGACGTCAACACTTTAGGTGGGGTAGAATATAATGCCCAAAAAGTAGTGCCCTGCCCGAGGTAGAATTGCATAAGCTTTCACGGACCAAAGTTATGCAGGAAGCTTCCAGAATGTTTTAGAAGTTGGCAAAATTCTCTAGAGGATGACAGAACTCTCTAGAAGACATTGGAATTCTCTGGAAGGTCCAAGATAATTCTAGATGGTGCAAGATCCTTCTGGATGGCCCATGATCTTTCTAGAAGGACTAGAAGCTTCCTTGTAATTAATTAGATATAGAATAATTTCTAAAATATTCTGTTTCTCAAAGTTTCCTGTAAGCCCTATGGGCACTATAAATAAGTGGGAGGCCTCATTTGTTCCTCACCAGCGAAACTTGTAAGCATTCTCCAAGTCAATAAAAATAGTTACAAGTCCCTCTTGCTCCACTCTTCTCTAATTTCTTAGCGTTCTAGCTAAGCGGGTTCAGAAAGGCTTACACGAGTCTTCGAGAAGGAAGATAGTGCGCCGCACGCGACAAAGTGTAGAAAAAATACTAAGTCCGTGACATCAAGCTCTAAAATAAAAAAACTTATCAAGCTCGAGCTCGAGTAATTCTAGTCAAGCCAAGCTCAAGCTTATAAAAGCTTGGCTCGGCTTGGCTCGTTTATAGCTCTACTCGAATCCAAAGAATCCTTTAATAATATCAGGTTACAACTTTTTTGGGTTACAAATTGAAGAAAATGAACTTCATTTTTCCTTGCAAATATAGTTGCAATTGAGACAGAACGTTACAATTAGAGGAATAAAGAGAAAAATGACAGTAATATGGCTTGCTAGGGTCGTAGAAACCACCGTTGCTGAAAGAAAGATTCACCCTCAGACGATCTGCGTCCAGGAATCAGAAAGTTCTCAAATGAACTTGTGGAACGCACGCAGTCAACTGACTCCTAAAATTTTGGCTATAGAGTTCTGTCTCTCAGTTTTGTGGTATCCCTCAAAGGAGACACAAAGAGACTATTTATAGAGTAGGGAGGAACCCTAACCATAATACTGGTCGCCTATCCAAATCTAGAAAGATAACAATCAAATTAAAATCGAATACCAAAAGATCGAAATTGATTTAATTTGACTTATCTTCCATATTTAACCAAATTTCGTAATTTGCGGACTAGGCGCTCAAACAACGATGTCTGTGCATATGTGCATAGCAGCACAATAGCACAACAATAGCTACCCATATGCGCGCATAGGACCAACAGTGCAAAGACTCATGTGTGTGTGTGTGTGTATATATATATATATATATATATATATATATATATATATAGTTATTTTCGAGACGTAATTTTTGATGGAAATCTGAGAAATGAAACGAATATAAAAATAACGTTTCGTAGCAACTTTTCAAAGAAGGTAAACTACAGAGATCCTTGAAGGATTCTGTGTAACGAAGATATAAAAAGATTTCGTTACCGTAGCAAACGAATGTAATGCTTTTAAAAAGAAGGTACAAATCGAATTGCTAGCAGCAGCAGCGACGAAAGCCCACAAGGAATTTCTGATTAGATCAGAGAAGAAGAGAAGGAAAGAAGAAAGAGAAATGCAGCTTTGTTGGGGAGATCAGATCACCGTTGCTCAAAGCAAGATTCACCTATATACGATCCGCTTCCAGGAACCAGCAAGTTCTTAGAGAACTTCTGGAACGCTCGTCAGTCAATTTTTGAGACTTGAACGGGCTTCCTAAACTTTACGGACTCCCTTAACTATCTTCTTTGGTGCATCTTAGAAAGGAGGTCAGGGGGCTCTATTTATAGAGTGATGTGAGACTTCACCATCTCTCCTATCCGATGTGGGACTAAATTACCAATACTTTAAAATAGAGTTTGATGTTTTACATCATTCCACAATCAACAAGTCGAGTGCTAGCCCACGCCTATCCCCCGAACACACGACCGTGCATGCTCGAGGCATCTTGGAGTCCGAGTCCGAGTCCGATCAATAAAAATCAACTTAAATTATTGTTAGAATTAATCCTTTTTTTAGAAAAAATACTTCCATATGGCACACACTTGTGCCCCATTACACCTCATGTGCACATCTCAACACAAGCAATGCATTATATTGAGATATTTATCATTTGGTATAGCCGATGTGGGACTATCTTTCCTAGTCTAAAGGAAAAAACACCAACAATCTCCTATATATCTCAATATATGGTTTGAATGTTCCCTACAGTGACTGCCCATCATTCATTAGGAGAGATGTCACTACGACTTGAATCTTTCCGCATAGGTTAAATAACAACATGATAGAAAAATGGACTAAGCCTTGAATTCTGTACCATAACTGTAATTTTTCATACTCACATAATGATATCAATTATGCTTCTGGCTGCACATTAAAGGCCCTGTGTCAGCCTGGTTTCGGTGTATGTATGTTGGGTGTCTACAAAGTTTTCCTCAAGAGATGGCCTACATCTCTATCCATACACTCTAGGTGAGTTCTTTTAAAGAGTCTTGGCATGAAGCCTTTCGCTTCCTTGCGGTGCTACACCGCTATGACATGGCTCAAAGCCGAGGCAATGCCTCATGTGGTGTCATACCACTGTAGCATGAGGCCTAGCCTCTTTGTAGTGCCAAACTACTCAGCATGAAGCCTTTCACTTCCTTGCGGTGTTACGCCGCCGTGACATGACTTAGAAAACTGAGGCACTGTCTCATGTGGTGTCATACCCTGTAACATGAGGCCCAGCCTCTTTGTAGTGCTGCCTACCACTCTTCATTCTACAACATGAGGCCCTCTTGCCTATGTGCGGTGCTACGCCGCTGTGACTTGGCCCGAAGCCGAGGCTTTACCCTTACTAGGTACCTCATGTGGTGTCACCCCACTATAGCATGGAGTACTATACTCCTTTGTAGTGTTGTACTATCCGTGCTTCCTATAAAGCACGTCGAATATTCCAAATATTCGAGAACTCATTAAGGCTTTCAAGCCATTCTCTCACAGGACTTTGTTCTTTACAAAGAATAAATAGTAGACAACAGTGGTTCTGGGTCCGTAACTCCGCATTTCCCAAAGATTACCTACTATCAACAGTGGTTCTGGGTCAGTGACCCCATAATTCCAAAGGTTTACCCACTGTTCCTGATATTCTTCCAGTCAATAATCCTTCTTTGATATAAAAGCTAAATGTCTAGTAGATTTTTCTTTGAACTAATAGCATAAAACTTTATAGTAGAATTACAAAGACACAATATCAGAGTGTCTTCAAGCCCATTTTATATGATGTGTCTTCAACCAGCTGGCGCTTGAGACCTTTGGTGAACGGATCCGCCATATTCTCCTGGCTTCGAACATCCACCACGGTAATGATTCCTCATTTAATAAGATCATTCACCGACCTGTGCCTTAATCGCACAGTCCTCTTCTTGCCATTGAAGAGGTTATTTGATGCCACTACTACAGTCGTCTGGTTGTCGCAGTAAATCGGCACTACCAAAATCTGTGCACCAACCACAGGAAGATCATACATGAGCTCCCAAAGCTATTCTACTTCATCTTCTGCAGCTGCTAGTACATAAAACTCAGATTCTATAGACGAGTGTGAGAGCATAGACTGCTTCTTCGACTTCCACGATATAGCAGCTCCACCCATTGATAATACATATCCTCTTGTGGACCTTTCACTCTCTACTTCTGAGTACCAGCTTGCATCACTGAAGTCTTCTACTACTGCTGGATTTCCACAGTAGTACAGTACATACTTCTGAGTTCTTTTGAGGTATCTCATAACTCTCTTTACAGATTTCCAGTGCTCCACATCTAGATTGCTCGTGAACCGACTCAGCATCCCCACGACAAAAGCTATTTCAGGCCTTGTGCCAGTAGTCGCATACATCAAGCTTCCGATGACGCTTGAATACTCCAACTGTCTGACACTTTTCCTTGTATTTGGCTTCAGCTTCTTGTCACACCTATACGGTATATCTATCCCTGGAAGATTCTAATACCCATAGTGTGTGAGCATCTTCTCAATGTAATAAGACTGTGACAATGCCACTCCAGTTTTCATCCGAATGATCTTTATCCCTAGGATAACATCAGCTTCCCCTAAGTCCTTTATGCTGAACTTAGACGAGAGAAACTTCTTTGTCTCAGTGACACTTGCTAGATCTGTACCCAAGATCAATATGTCGTCCACGTACAGATAAACGACAACTCCTCTCCCGTCAGCGAACTTTGTGTATACACATTTGTCCGTCTCGCTAACCCTGTAGCCGTTTGATCTTATGACTTTATCAAACTTCTCATGCCACATCTTAGGAGCTTACTTCAGACCATACAGAGATTTCACCAACTTGCAAACTTTGTCTTCGAAGCCCTTGACGATGAATCCTTCTGGTTGTTGTATGTAAATCTCTTCAGTCAACTCACCATTCAGAAAAGCAGTTTTAACATCCATCTGATGAATAACTAGCTTGTAAATTATACTTAGAGCAATCAACATCCTGATGGTCGTCATCTATGCTACTGGAGCATAAGTATCAAAGTAATCAATCCCCTACTTCTGAGAAAACTCATTGGCTACCAACCTAGCCTTGAACTTATCAACAGTTCCATCGGCTTTCATCTTCTTTTTGAAGATGCATTTACTTCCGATTGGTTTTGCTCCTTCAGGCAGATCGACCAACACCTACGTGTTGTTGGAGGATATCGAGTCATACTCATCATTAATAGCCTCCTCCCAGAGGACAGCGTCTCTGGTCTTCATAGCATCATCATAGGTAAGCAGATCCTCTTCCATATGATAGGTGACAAAGTCCTCTCCGTAGTTCTTTTGTCTCCTCACTCGCTTAGACACTGGTTCTGTGAGTTCTTGTTCAACAGTTGTTCTTTCAACAATAACTTCTTCTTGGACTATATCTCTGTAAGGAGCTTCAGCCTCCTGTGCACTCATATTATTCTCCAGAATATCTGTGAGAACAATGTTCTTATGCCTTGCAAATTTATCTTCAAAGAATTCTGCATCGCGAGACTCAATGATATGATTAGAATCAATATCAAGAAACCTCTGAGCATCACTCTTGTTGGCATAACCCAGGAAGATTGTCTTTATAGTCCTTGTACCTAGCTTTTGAATCTTCAAATCCGGAAGCTTCACACACGCTAGACACCCCCATACTCGAATAACATTCAAGTTGGGTTTGACCTTGAACCAGAGTTCATGAGGAGTGACATCGAAAGTTGCATACGGTACTCTATTCAGAATAAAAGTAGCTGTAAGCACTGCTTCGCCCCAGAAGCAATTTGGAAGACCCGCAGTCAACAGCATTGAGTTCATCATCTCTGTTAACAATCTGTTCTTCCTTTCTGCAACACCATTTGATTGAGGGGAGTACGAAGCAGTCATCTCATTAACAATTCCATGTTCTCTACAGAATGATACAAATTCATGAGACCTATATTCTCCACCTCGATCACTTCTGAGTCTCTTGAGTTGTCCGGTTTGACGTTCGACTTCAGCCTTGAAGTCCTTAAATTTCTCAAATGCTTCATCTTTTGACTTGAGCAGATACACGAACACGTACTTTGAGAAATCATCGATGAAAGTAATAAAATACTTCATCCCGGCCTTTGTGGAGAACTGTTTGAAGTCACAAATATCTGAGTGTGCTAACTCTAGAAGATCTGTACTTCGGTTTACCCATTTGAACAATTTTCTGGTGATCTTCATCTGCGCACAGACCTCACACTTCTCCAACTCCTTACCTCCAAATTTTGAGATAAGTCCTAGACTAGACATCTTGTTTATTCTTTTACAATGAACATGTTCTAGTCTATTATGCCACAACTTAAGAGAATAATCAGAAATAGAGAATGTATTTATTATCTCAATTGGAGTTACAAGTTGAAGTTTGAACATTCCTTCGATACAAAAAGCCTTTCCGAAGTATGTTCATTTATAAGACATAACCACCTGACCAGCATTAATGTCCATCCTCAAGTCTGCGTTGCAGAGCAGACTTCCTGAGATCAGTTTCTTAGCTATAGCTGGTACATGCTTCACCTCCTGAAGCGTCAGCAACTTTTTCGAAGTCAGTCGCAGTACCACCGTCTCGATCCCTTCACTTCATCTTGTGTCTGGTTCGCCACCATAACCTTCTCAGATGTAGGCTTGTATGTGGTGAACCACTCCTTCTTTGAGCTAACATGACATGATGCCCCAGTGTCTATCCACCAATCTTTGTCAACACTGGCTGAGTTAACCTGCGCAATCATAGCAACAAAGTAAGCCTTACATTGCTCTTTCTGTTTGGGTTTTTCCTTGCAGTTTTTCCTCCAGTGGCCTTTCTTGTCACAGTTGAAACAAGTCCCAGGTGCTTTGGACTTTGGTTTGAACTGATCCGACTTCACCTTCAGTTGGTGAACGTCCCTCCTTTTGTTGTAAGAAGCCTTATGTCTCCTTCGGGAGTCTCCAGCTTGCACCAGATTGGCCTTAGCCATCTGTTTGGACAATGTGTCCACTTTGATTTGAGCCCTCAGCTCGTCTTCAACATGAATCCAGTGCAAGAGACGTTCAAGATCCACCTCCATCTTCTTGTGGTGTATGTCCGCGATAAAATTGCTCCATCCAGGTGGGAGCTTGGCGACAATACCCCCAACGACAAATGCATCGACCAAGGGCATGCCATCATCCTCAAGTTTCTAACGTAACTTGAGAAACTCTTTGACTTGAGGCAACATCGTCTTGTCGTCCTCAAATTGCATCTTCCAGACCTTTTCAGTTACGTGGATTTTGTTCTTGTTCTCATCTGCCTTGTAGAGATTCTCTACAGACTCCCAGACGTCCTTAGCATGGACCGTCTTGCTGTATGACTCTGCCAGAGAGTCCTCCATAGAGTTTAAGATAAGCAACTTACAAAGGTTGTTATCTCTCCTCCACTTGGGATTGTAGAGTAGTGGCCTCAGCAACCCTTCGAACATTTTTACCTTCTGAAATTAAAGGCTCAGGATCTATCAACACATAGTCAACGCTCACGAGTTGAAGATTAAGACTGACCTTTCTCTTCCAGACGTTGTAATGCTCCCCGTCAAACTTCTCAAGTTTGTTAAAACTTGTGTCGAGAAGGTTTACACGGTTGTTCTCCATCGAATCTAAATCTTGCTTTGAGATTGTTATTCCCGAGGCGTAATTTTCGATGAAAAATTGAGAAATGAAACAATTATAAAACAACGTTTCATAGCAACTCTTCAAAGAAGGTGCACTACAGAGATCCTTGAAGTATGTGGTGAACCACTCCTTCTTTGAGCTAACATGGCATGATGTCCCAGTGTCTATCCACCAATCTTTGTCAACACTGGCTGAGTTAACCTGCGCAATCATAGCAACAAAGTAAGCCTCACATTGCTCTTTCTGTTTGGGTTTTTCCTTGTAGTCTTTCCTCCAGTGGCCTTTCTTTTCACAGTTGAAACAAGTCCCAGGTGCTTTGGACTTTGGTTTGAACTGATCCGACTTCACCTTCAGTTGGTGAACGTTCCTCCTTTTGTTGTAAGAAGCCTTATGTCTCCTTCGGGAGTCTCCAGCTTGCACCAGATTGGCCTCAGCCATCTGTTTGGACAATGTGTCCACTTTGATTTGAGCCCTCAGCTCGTCTTCAATATGAATCCAGTGCAAGAGACGTTCAAGATCTACCTCCATCTTCTTGTGGTGCATGTCCGCGATAAAATTGCTCCACCCAGGTGGGAGCTTGGTGACAATACCCCCAACGACAAATGCATCGACCAAGGGCATGCTATCATCCTCAAGTTTCTGACGTAACTTGAGAAACTCTTTGACTTGAGGCAACATCGTCTTGTCGTCCTCAAATCGCATCTTCCAGACCTTTTTAGTCACGTAGATTTTGTTCTTGTTCTCATCTGCCTTGTAGAGATTCTCTACAGACTCCCAGACGTCCTTAGCATGGACCGTCTTGCTGTATGACTCTGCTAGAGAGTCCTCCATAGAGTTTAAGAAAAGCAACTTACAAAGGTTGTTATCTCTCCTCCACTTGGGATTGTAGAGTAGTGGCAAACGAATGTAATACTTTTAAAAAGAAGGTACAAAGGTTGTTATCTGTGTAACGAAGATCTAAAAAGATTTCGTTACCGTAGCAAACGAATGTAATACTTTTAAAAAGAAGGTACAAATCGAATTACTAGCAGCAGCAGCGACGAAAGCCCACAAAGAGTTTCTGATTAGATCAGAGAAGAAGAAAGAGAAAGACAGCTTTGCTGGGGTGATCAGATCACCGTTGCTCAAAGCAAGATTCGCCTATATACGATCCGCTTCCAGTAACCAGCAAGTTCTTAGAGAACTTCTGGAATGCTCGTCAGTCAATTTTTGAGACTTGAACGGGCTTCCTGAAATTTACGGACTCCCTTAACTCTCTTCTTTGGTGCATCTTAGAAAGGAGGCCATGGGGCTCTATTTATAGAGTGAAGTGAGACTTCACCATTTCTCCTATCCGATGTGGGACTAAAATACCAATACTCTAAAATAGAGTTTGATATTTTACATCATCCCACAATCAACAAGTGGAGTGCTAGCCCACGCCTACCTCCCGAACACACGACCGTGCATACACGAGGCATCATGGAGTCTGAGTCCGAACAACAAAAATCAACTTACATCATTGTTAGAATAATCATTTTTCCTTCTAGAAAAATACTCCCACATGGTACACACTTGTGCCCTATTACACCTCATGTGCACACCTCAACACATGCAATGCATTATATTGAGATACTTATCATTTGGTGTAGCCGATGTGGGACTATATTTCCTAGTCTAAAGACAAAAATACCAACATATATATATATATATATATATATATGTGCGTGTGTGTGTGCAGCAGTGTAGGAGCGCATGCGCATATAGCCGCGCATAGTCCGAGTCCGAGTCGCTACGCCCTTCTCCTAAGGAATTTTTTCCAAGAGTGACAAAATATAAATGTATTCTTGAGGAGTTTATACTTAAACCTTCTAAGAAATCCCACATGTCACTCATTTGGACAACCACACCCCATGTGTATACCTCAACCGTAGCTACATATTGAGATATGAAATGTTTTCTAATACGGGACTATGTTTCGAACTAGTCTTGCATAAAGAAAAACTCCAACATATGTAACGCGTTGCAATAGTATATTGTACATCGTATAAACATCAGAACATTAGTATTAGATATTAATCTCTAGCTATCAACATATGTGATTCTCTTTTTCTCCTAGTTTCTTTGGATATGAACCATAGGTTGGGGTGGTGGTTAGAAACCGTTAGCCTAACTTGAGCCTTGATCCATCGATCTTCAATCCTCATATCTACAGCGAGTGGTGCCTATTGTGTCGATAGGGAAACCCATCCCTCTCTCGTTCTCTGATCGCTCATTTCTCTCTCATGTATGGCATACCAGTACGTACGTAGAGTAGAGTAGAGCAAGCGTAGGTACATGCACGCACACATTATAATTAAGATGAGGGCGAGGTCTTCCTTTGGTGCACAATGTCGACCGCCGCGGCTCTTAACACCTTGTGCTTTGCCTCCTCCCTCTCCGTTGTTCGCGCTCGTGCCACCCAAATTGTCTCCAGCTCTATCCCTGGTCCGACCCCTCCCCGTCTCATTAGAAGCTCTCCGGTTTTCGCGGCCCCTGCCACCTTAACAACGGCCGTGGTAATTATATATATACTCTCTGCTTTCTTTGTCTAACCCTCTTTCAAATTCAGTACACTAACGGCTACTTTGGATCGACAAACCCCAAATTAATGGCTAAACTTGCATGTAACGTACGATATCATTTGTTGTTTATAATCCCTCTGGTTTCTTCGAATATGTATTATATATATAGAGAGAGAGAGAGGAGTGCTCTAGAACCAACCAACTGATTTTATATTATGGAAGCAACCTATGTTATACACGTTGGATTGGAATTGCATGGTTAAGATTAAATGACTTAAAAATGTGGTGGGGTATACGCCTTTTAATCTCAACCACTAAGCGGACGTTTGGTACGGGGTATTTTTTTTATTCCTGAAAAAATTTAAGATGAGAATCTACTACCACGTTTGTTTGGCTTATAAAAAATTTATTCCCAGAAATTATAAATATCCGGATAAATAGTTTACCCACAAAACATGGAAATTCTATCCCTTGAGAATAGGTGGACTTTTTTTTGTCCGAAAAAAAAAAAAATTGTCTAAATTTTTTTCTTCTTTTTTTTATCAATTTTGATTAATTTTGAACATTTTTTTCTTTTTTTGTCGTTTTTATCGGTTTTATGTCATTTTTTTTTTCATTTTTACCAAATTTTTTTCGTTTTAAGCGATTTTTTTGTTGTTTTTACCCATTTATTGTCTTTTTTGTCACTTTTTGATTATTTTTTGTCATTTTGACCCAATTTTTGTCATTTTTTGTCGCTTTTTTGTCAATTTTTATCGTTTTTGTAGGTATTTTGTTGTTTTTACCGATTTTTAGTAGTTTTTGTCGTTTTTGTCGCTTTTTGGTCATTTTTACTGATTCTATGTCGTTTTTTGTTATTTTTGTCGCTTTTTTTTCGTATTTATCGATTTTTTGTCGTTTTTGTCGCTTTTTGGTTATTTTTTGTCGTTTTAACCGTTTTTTTTTGTCGTTTTAACCGATTTTTTGTCCTTTTTGTCGTTTTTATCGATTATTTTTCGTTTTTGTCGCTTTTTGGTTATTTCTTGTCGTTTTAACCGATTTTTTGTTGTTTTTAATCGCTTTTTTGTCTTTTTAACCGATTTTTTGTCGTTTAACCGATTTTTTTTTATTTTTTGTCGTTTTTGCCGCATTTTGGTTTTTTTTTGTCGTTTTTACCGATTTTATGTCATTTTTGTCGTGTTTTGGTTATTTTTGTTGTTTTTATCCTTTTTTTTTGTCGTTTATACATTTTTTGTCGCTTTTTGGTCATTTTTGTCGTTTTAACCGATTTTTTTGTCGTTATTTATCGTTTTTGTCGTTTTTTTGTTATTTTGTCGTTTTTACCGATTTTTTATCGTTTTTACCATTTTTTTTCGTTTTTACCGATTTTTTTTTCGTTTTTACCCCTTTTTTATATTTGTTCATTTTTTTCGTTATTATTATTTTTTATTTTTTTCCGGGAATATTTATATTGTCACCAAACATGAGAATGTAATTTTTCAGGAAATTTAATTCCTTGGAATTTGATTCCCGAGAATATAAAATTGTGGGCTATATAGTATTCCGCATACCAAACGCCCCATAAATTTCGATCCAATCCATATATAAAACATAGGATGGTTTTATAATACAAAACTAGACGGCTGATTTTGGAGCATTTGCCAAGGACATGCAAATGACCTCTAGCCTAGTGGTTAAGAGAGATGCATACGGCCCAAGTGGTCGGAGTTAGAGCCCCAGTGGAGGCGAGTTAGACACAATTACCCATTGCTTCAAAAAAAATATGCCAAGGACCTCTAGCTCAAGTGGTTTAGAGTGTATCCTCTCAAAGGTTTGTAGTAACATTTTTTTTTAATTTTAAATTTTAGTTTCTTCAAATTTTTTTGCAATGGGGGTACCATTTTGGAAGTTAATTCTTGGTAGTAACATTTTTTTAATTTTTAATTTTAGTTACTTAAAAAAAATTGCATTATGTATGAGGGTCCCATTTTGGAAGTTCTCCTCATGCCCCTATGAGCTCCGTTCTGCCATCTTAAGTGCTTAGAGTGAGACATATCCTCCAGAGGTTACAAGCTCGAGCAATGGATAATTATGCGAGGAGGGTGCCCTGCGGTCCTGAGCGGGTGCGGTACGGTGCAGTCCGGTACTGGTTCGGGACCTTCAGGCCTAGATGTGGCCCTCGGGCCGGAATGTAGCCTTCGAACTGGGTTGTAGGCCTTGGGTCGGGATTTGTTGTATACATTTGGACTGATTTTAGATTTTTGGACCAGAATAATATTTACCTTCTTCGATATATATATATATATATATATATATATATATATATATATATATATATATATATATATATATATATATATATATATATAAAGCAATGGGTAATTGTGGCGAACTCGCCTCTACTGGGACTCGAACTCCAACCACTTGGGCCGCATGCATCTCTCTTAACCACTAGGCTAGAGGTCATTTGCAAAGTTAAAATTTGTCAATATAAAAATCAAACTCAACCAAACAAGAAAGATACCTACCATCTTAACCACATGAGTTAGAAAAAAATTTTATATATATATATATATATATATATATATATATATATATATATATATATATATATATATATATATATATATATATATTAGTGTCGTTAGCACCGTGACTCATGCATGTTTTTTGACACTCTCTGGACACATCCCTTACCTAATAAAAATTATAAACAAAATATTAGTCTAAAGTATATTACAAATGAATTAAATCTATCTTATCTATACTACTATATACTGGAAAAAATTATGCTTCACCATGGAACTTTTTATTCTAAATATAACTTTGCATTCCTAATATATCATTGTATATGTTTACTAATTAAAATTAATAAGGAAAACTAGGTAATTATAGGAGTTGTCCTTTGGTATATCTAAACAATATGAATATATAATTATATAATATACACTAATATAAAAATTTAGAATACCTAAGGTGGCTGGGTTCTAGTTTTCCTAAATAGTCTTAATAAATATCAAAATAATTACAACTATTTTCTACTTCTAGTACATATAATATGAAAAGTTTTAAACTTTATCGCGTAATCAAGTTCCAAAAGTGCCATTTAATTTCCAAAAGTTTTGTTCATATATACTAGGAGTTGTGCACGTGATTTACACATATATTTTAAAAATTATGGAATGTTGCATAATAAGTTGCTTATAATTATTTGAAGAAAATAATTTATAATTTACCCACTTTTATTATGTTTTTTTTTTATTTTTGAATAGTCAAATATTTGTAATGAAATATTTTTTTTGTGAAAATTAATTTATTTATTTTTTGGGAGAAAATGAGATATTTTTAAATAAATAGTATTTATGTTATTATAGTTCTATAAAGTAAAGGTATTAAGAGTGGAAATAGACATGATAATAGATACTATATTTATTATGATAGTAGGTATTAATGATGGTAGCGGACATTAATGATAATTATATTATAATTATGATTACATCATTAATTATATTTTCAAATTAATCAAATAAGTTAAGTACATTTTAGGAATCTTGAACGTTTCAAGTGAAGCATTTCAAAATTTCTTATTATATAATAGATATTAAATGAACAAACATGTAAATTATACACCTCCCAACTAACATAATTATTGACCACTAATGATTAAAAACTTCAAACTACAATAAATATGTTAATCATCTAAAAAACAAATTCACTTCGAAATATTTTATATTATTTCAAAATAGATCTGTCATACAAGTATACATTTAAAAATTGAGAAACAATTGCAGCACACCTGCAGACTTCTAGTAACTCATAATAAACAAAATGATCATATACAATAAAATAAAATAAAATAAAATATATTAAGTTTTTATTAGAATTTTAGTCAGTTTTTAAGATTAGAACGTTGAAAAATAGAGAATCAATCAAATTAATCTGACTTAAGAATAGATTAATTTACGAAATTGTGGGGTTAATTATTAATTAATTGTTATAAAAACAATCAGGAAAAAAGAGACTAGAGAGAGTTAATTCAGTAGAGAGGGAAAAAACCAACTTTAATTGACAGAATAATTAGAGGAAGAGAGTGTTAATTAAGTAGAGAGGGACATAACAAATTCTAAGAGAGAGAAAGAGAGAGAGAGAGAGAGTGTGTGTGTGTGTGTGTGTGTGTGTGTGTGTGTGTGTGTGTGTGTGTGTGTGAGAGGGAGTGTGTGTTATAGTTAAGTAGGGAGAGACATAGTTAGAGTTCTAAATCATTGGATGTATTTAGTTATTTTAGTTTTAATATCCTTTATCTTCTTTGACGAAAATATCGCTCTTCTTATTACATAGACCGTCTTAACAAATAATTCATATAATGATAAGATATAATGACATGATGAACACTATGCATGAGTACTAAATAATGTGGATCGACTTTGGAGCGAATAGATGTCATAGATCATGTTCTTATAATCATGTATAAAATAAGAACTTAATATTACAAGGTTTTTTTTTTTCTTTGTTTCTTTTTCACTAATGTGTACATGAGAAAGAGTAGTATCAAACACCCCGTCCTCTATGATACTAATGATAATAATTATTAATGTTGGTAAATTTTAGTTGTTCTTGGCTAACGTTTCATTTGAAATATGTATGAGACAATTTATTTCTAAAGATTTGTCTCTCCCCTTTGAATAAGTCTAAGGAGGGTGGTAATGTATTTTGACCATCAAACTCGAATGACTTTTGTGGTTACGGAGAAGAGGTATAAAATCATGTCTAGGTGACAGAAAATAAGTGGATCGAGTCACGGGGACGTATTATTCTTTCTATTTATAAGAATGATAAAATCTCGTACATATCGTCGGACATCTCAAAAAAAAAAAAAATTGATCCATTTATTTGAAAAACTACATTGAGATGGGCCTTAGTTTGTTGGCTAATTTGATTACTTCATTTTAAAAATAAAAATAATAATAAAAGAAAATATGGAAACAAGATATCAATAAGAAGGAAAAAAATACATGCAATATCACTATCAATATTGTAACTTTACAAAGTTACAAACACTCGTAAACAAATTTGGTACTTAATACATGGATATGAGAGTGAATCCGACCAATTTGATATGGGTCGCCACCTTTTGCAGTTGGACCCAACGCATTCATTAATTGAGTTATAGATTGAGATTGATGACTTGTATCCGAAGCAATTTATGCTTGGTTTGGCATTGCTTATTATGACCCTTCTAATTTATCTTGAGAAGCAGTCCAAAAATTATTGAGAATCTTTTTTTAAAAAAATTAATCCACTTTTGGATAAAAAATTTTAAGGTAAAAGAGACTCTTTTTAAAAAAAATTTTTTTTTTTTTTTTTCCGACGAAGCGACATAAATGTCAAAGTATATTAGATGCGGAGCCCAACATTCTGAATATTTTTTTTTTCATAAAGCATATTCAATCGGGATTAAGTTTAAGGTGGCCAAATTACTAAGTTATTGTTTGAGAAGAGTGAAAAAAATGGGAAGGAAGAAAAATATTGAGTGAAAAATTAGAGAAAAATTAAAGGTAGTGGCGTTTGGGAAGGGAAGAAAACACAGAGAAATTTGGGAAAAAAAATTTATGTGGGTCCCACTCAAAAAAATTTCTCCCAACAGTGGAAGAAAAATGGAGAGAGTTGAGAGGATCGTGGGAGAAATTACCCAACTACCCTTCGTAAAAATTATGATTTTAAAAAATTAAGAATTAAATGATAATTAGATCTTTCTCCACAAACAAATAAAATATTATTTTTAAAATTTTTCTTTTCCTACTTTTTGGTCATCCAAACAAGTGAAGGAAAACTAACTTTACTTTCATTTTACTCTCCTCCTCCTTCCCCTTAAAATTTTCCTTGCTTCCTAAAAAATGTTCGCAAACACAATGCAAGTATTTCACGGTTCTTAGGAGTTATATTACATTTTTTTAAAATAAAATTTATATAGTAGGTCCTTTTTTAAGAGGTAATTCTACACTACACTAGTGGATTAGCTCCCGCTACATGAATCTGCGCAGATCTGCACACAAAATATTAAATTTCAATAATTAATATTTTTAAAAATTAAATTTGTATAGTAGGCCTTTTTGGTGCTTAGTGCTCCTCCTTGAGATCGAACCCACCCAGTCAGGAGGGGTTGTCCAAGCCCGAAGTCTTATATATCTAGTTTACTCCTAGACCGGTTATGCATGTTATAATCATCTATAATAATCGGAGTCCAATATCAATTTACATTTTAGAATAAAAAAGATTAATCAAACAATTATAAAAATACTATTAAAATATAATTACTAAAAATAGTAAAATATTACTTATGTATCACTACCAGGTAAACCGGTTTCACTATTCATTCAGTACCAGGTAAGGTCTTCCAGTGCTGAATAATTTCTTACAAGGGGGTGTTGGGCGTCGGTTACTTATTAGGACAGAGCGGGTCCCACCCCTTTCTTGTCCGTGAAACTTTCCGAAAACGGTTACAATCAAATTTGTCTTGGCCACCGAAATCCCGCCCCTCTCTCCCTTCCGGACCGGACGTGTGTGGGGACCACCACCTGTGATCTCGTCATAAGAGGGCTCAGATCAGACCATTCGTGGCAATTCTTCCTCCTCCCTTCTCTTCCTAATCTCTATTCCACAAACAACAAACAATCCAAATTTTTTTTTTTTTGACAGGTTTCTTTCTTTCTTCTTCTTCTAGTTGTTCGTGTTCTTGATTGTTCGATCCCATATTAATTTTTATTGATTTTGTGGAGCTAGTTACGTTCCGTTCCGTTGTTTTACTGATCGTCGTCACTCTCTGATCAGTACTTTTTAGTTCATCGTTCTGTGAATTTCTTAAATTTTAATTGTTGATGCAGGAGATGGAGGCTGTGGACAGGCTGAAGTCGGGATTCGAACACTTCAAGAAGGAGGTTTACGAGTCAGTACTACTCTCTCTCTCTCTCTCCTCTCTTCTTTTCTTTTCTTTTCTTTTCTTTTCTTTTCTTTTCTTGTTTAACAATTATTTATAGTATCAGACTGATTAATTAGGGGCTCTTATACTAATATAATGTGATCGTCGATCTTCTTAATTCTTTTGTGGCAGGAAGAAGCCAGAGCTTTTCAAGGAGCTCTCGACTGGACAGAGTCCTAAGGTAGGGGAAGGGGCATTTTGGTCATTTCCGGAATCTTCGAGTCGGATGCAATATAAATTTTTTTTTTTTCACCAGCTTACTTAAGGATTTTTGCTAATTATTTATTCTCCAAACATTCCAACCAACATGGTTTGGTTAAATAAATGAATCGGCAAAAGTACTTGTAAAGCAAAATCAAGTTTGCGGAGTTTGGAATAAGGAAGGATTAGAATATAGAAGCTTCCATTTGTTCGTTTCATTAATTTTTTAACTTAATTCTTAGTTATAATATATATTTATTTTATGTTGGGAAAAAAAAAAAAGTTCATGGTGTTCGCATGTGCCGATTCGCGGGTGTGCCCGTCTGTCGTCCTCAACTTCGGCCCCGGCGAGGCCTTCACCATCCGCAACATCGCCGCTATGGTCCCACCATACGACAAGGTCTCTCTTTCCTTCTGATTAATTAATTAATTAATTATCATAATTAGAGGTGCTAATTTTACTTGATTAATAAGATTAAGCGTGGAACCCCCATATGCTCTGATGTTTCCTTTCATTTGACTGCAGACCAAGTACTCTGGTGCGGGGGCTGCCATTGAATATGCAGTACTCCATCTCAAGGTCAGAGATCACTTCTCTAGCTATTTTCAATTGCTTTAAATAGTAACTTTGAGATATATATATATATATATATATATATATATATATATATATATATATATATATATATATATATATATATATGTATTAGTCTAGTGGTTAAGAGAGATGCATGCGGTCCAAGTGGTCGGGATTTCGAGCCTCAGTGGAGACGAGTTCGCCACAATTACCCATTGCTTCAATATTTTTTTTTTTTGCTTCAATATATATATATATATATATATATATATATATATATATATATATATATAGTGTAATGGCATGTGGCATTTGTGGACGGAGTTCGAAGTCCAGTGGAAGCGATTCCGAAAACTAATTACCATTTCCCAAACCAGTGGGGGTGTTCCATGGTTCTATATAATTTTCAAAGAAAAATACTTCATATTGTCTCTTAGATCCATTGTAGATTAGAAAAGTGGCATATGTCAATTTTTATTAGCTTTTGTTTTTTCTAGTACTAGTTATATGCACATTGCACATATTTCTATTTTGGGAGAACAAACAACAACACTTTTAGTTTTTTATATACATAATTACTTAACTGTCTATGTTAAATTTTTAATTAGTAAACCTGGTGAAGAATATTTTTAGAAAACTACTATATGGTAGTGTAATATATTAGTATGTTATTTATATCATTTAATGGTGGACTAGATGGTTGGTAAATTAAAAGCTTATAAGCATAAAGTATTCTACCCAAAATAAGATGGACATTTATTTTGTATATTTCTCTTCAAATTTAAGTTAAGATAATACAAGTAAGTGTATAATATATGTTGAATTACCATTCAAACTAGGATATCCTAATCTAAAATTTACTTGTTTATTTAATAAATTCAACAAAGTAGAAGGAAGTGGGGGATGATGCATGGAATGAATGTATGCGACTGTGGGCACAGTTGTCACCACCTACCAATGTATGCGACTTTCTTGATGGCTTTACCAATCACCCCCAAACTCTTTTGTTTGAAGAAGAAGAAGATGCCTTGCTTTTTTGAAATTGTATATTACTTACAACGCCCCATTTTGTTGGACATATGACCCATACATACATGTGCTGGTTCACAAGTTGACTTCTAAAACTTCTACTTTTCCTTATTAAAAAAATGAAATTGATGGAATCAGCCGAAAAGGATTAAAAAAATAAAAAAGTATGATAAACCGAGGGAGGAATTGTACAGTAGAATGAGGCTTACGTGGCCTACCCTATTGGCCTCAGTCTTCTGCTAGCACCGTGTCCCATCTGCCTCCAATGAGAGACTTTCACGTCAGCACGTGCTGTCTCCTCTCGATTCGTAAGGCAGTGAGGCACCGCTGTAAAATAAAGTTTCTCTGCATATGAGATTCACATTTGTTTAGTAGTATATACAATAACTCAGTTTCTAAACTTTGAATTAAATTAGGTAAGGCGATTGGTAATTTCTTGTTTAAATAATAATAATGATCGGTGATGAAATGAGCAGGTTGAGAACATCGTCGTCATCGGACACAGTTGCTGTGGAGGGATCAAGGGGCTCATGTCTTTCCAGGGTGATGGTTCCAGTGGCACGTAAGTACCAAAGATCTCATATCATTATAATTATATTGTTGGACATGAACATCCAAAAATGGTATAAATTGTAGTAAAATAATAGGATCACATCCAACATGAATATTTGAGTGATTATTAATACTCTTATCATTCTTTTTTTAACTTTCACCTTTCCATAGAAAAAATAATACGTTTTTTTTTTCTATGATATTGAACTCACCCTAACTTTATAGATGTTAAACTCAAATAAGAAATAATCATGACACAAATTGACTTATTATTATTATTTTTATTTAGGTCCTTAATTTTTTGTGTTTAAAAAAAAAGAAGAAGCTCGAGTTACTATAGGATTTTTGTATCCAAAACCTTATTTCACGCTACAATGAGATGTTCTTACGTTGCTTAGGACCACTAGAAAATCCTCCTAAGCATTTTCCTACAAAGATTATTTTCCCTATTAGAAAAATGAAAAGTTATTTTGTTCCCTCCCAAAAAGCTTGAGAAACCTTGGGATCTATCAATGTACTGTCCCCCAGCCGTTAGATGAATAATGTACGGCTCTTGCACCAATTTCAAGAAAGCAGAAGCTGCAGCTTCTTTACGGGTAGGTGAGAAGAGGAAGTAACAGTTTATTTTATTTTTTTTCGCTTTCCATGGATTATTATATCCAGTCAAATACTCTTCCTCTTATTCTCTCTTTTTTGTTCCCAGACAAAGGAGAACTTTGGGATACCCACAAATGTTGGACCTGCCCTTATATAGGCACAAAATCTAATTATATAACACAACTATATTTTATTGTGATATAAGTCTTATGATATTTGTACAAGAAAACATGGGTGGGTATAATTATGGAGAACAAATATTGTTAATGAGTGTTCCAACCATGTTCTATCTATAGATACAACTTTTATATTTTGACTTTAAAAATTAAATAATTATGGATATAAAAAATTGCATGCATAGAAGAGAGGACATGTTATTTGATTAGGACATTCATTTTGAGGACAACCAGATCTCCTCCGACGCTCGTGTCCCAAGACTACGATTGGGACAACCAACCTCTAGTTCTGGTTGTAGACAGTGTGGTACAAGGCCGATTGTCACAACCAAAATCTTGTGTCCCCACATTTTGGTTCGAGTAACCTTGCTAGGGATCTTGGAAGTTTCTGGAATGTCTTAGACCTATGTTGCAGTTTATGACAGTTTGGCGATATTGTGGTAGATTTTATAGTGTTCTAGGTTATGAAAAACTTATGTGGTTATTATAATCTTAAACTCTACTCTATGTAGCAAACTATTCGGGCTAATTCTTTCAAAATCGTATCAAGTAATATCAAAATCTACACCGTCTTCCGGTTGTAATTGCGTAGCGTGGGTGGTGATGTCAACTTAGCAGTGTTTTATCATGACTATCCAGTGCAGCATTCATCCAGCGTGGACATTGATGACGGAGTGTGGTAGAATGCTATGATCCTATAATTCTACAAGATTAAAGATTTGTTAAGTACACATTACACCTCGATCATCTTTCAATTGTCTGACAACATTCACCGTGGTCACCCTTAACACATACATCATGTGCAAATAAATAAATAGTAGCACCTAGAAGAATTGAAAGGGACCTAAAAATAGTTTTATTAACTCGAGGTATATAAAACTAGTAAATAAGATTATGATATCAAAAATTCGGTACACTTGTTCTTTTTTTAAAAAAAAATTTGTAGACAACGAAAGATGTGTATATATCACGACTATCATTAGCTTATGTTTGCCTTTGTCGTTTGTTGTACAGTGACTTCATCGAGGACTGGGTGAAGGTGGGCACACCCGCAAAGGAGAAGGTGAAAGAGACGTACCCGGACCTGTCTTTCGAAGAGCAGTGCGCCAAATGTGAAAAGGTACGTTCCATCAACATATTTCCTCTCCTGTTAGACTAAATCCATATAGGAAAAATGCGATTTGACCCCTTGTTAGCAATCAACAGAATAAAACGTGTATTATACGCAAATTTTTTCGTATCTTACATAAACGTATAATATTTACGTACTTTTGAAAAATTTCGACTTTTACGCGAATTTTAAACCTGTGGAGTTTTAAACACGTACCGTACGAATTTTTAAAACATACGACCAAAATTTTTTTACTGAGAAACCCAACAGTTTTCACTTTCTTGACTCTTGCTGCTGTTAAATATTAAGACCGGCACAATTATCAAAAGAAAAGAAGAAAAAATTTCACAACTGTAACCAAAAAAAGAAACCTAAGAATCTTTGCACATGTTGCTTGTAACAATAAAAAAAAAAACCTTTCGATTTTCCATCATACTTTCACTTTCTTTTCTTTATATAATGTTCTCCAACCTCATCTTATTCTCACACTGAACCCTTGTATAGGAAGGAGTAGAGGTGGGTGGGCCATATATATATGTCGAATTTTTAGTGTCGAATTTTTTCTTATGAAACGTACTAAACACGAATTAAATCTAATTCGAATGTTTTTCGTTAGACGATTTTTTAACCGAATTTTTTACCGTATTTTACTTATATTGTGCCGATTTATACTCGTATTTTTGTCGTCCCGAATTTTTTCCGTTTGCCGAATTGCTAACAAGGATTTGACCACCTAATGAACGTGACCGATCACTGTCCGCACCACATGGTAGCCCTCTATTGGCCCCTCCTGTTAGCAACGGTCCGTGTCCCCCCTTCAAATGGTGGCACGGACAATGGACGGTAAAAATATGTACATTCCTCTAATTCTTTTTTTTTTTCCTTTCTTCTTGTTCTTCTTGAACTACTACTTGTGTAGGAGGCTGTGAATGTATCGCTGGAGAACCTGAAGACCTATCCTTTCGTCAAGGAGGGGTTGGAGAAGAAGACTCTGGCGATACAGGGAGCCTACTACGACTTCGTCAACGGCGTCTTCGAGACGTGGAGTTGAGTCTCTCAGTCGAAACTGAGAGATCTAGTAAAAGTTACCGTGTTCTAGTTTCCTACTTTGTGTTTCTGAGACCATATATATGTTACTTCTGCTGTAAATGGGACGTCGTGACTTGATCCTTTTGTGATCAAGAACAATAAAATTCCTATCTATGAGTTACTTTATCTTTCCTCTCTTTCTGATTAAGAACAATAAGATTCCTATCTATGAGTTACTTTATCTTTCCCATCTCTAATCAATTGATACATATACCAAGTGACTACTGCATTCACCAATTCATGCTCACAGTTGCTGGGGAGGAAGCAATTGTTTGGTTTAGATGTACCACTTACCGTGTCTTGATAGAGTACTCTGATTCCCTGCATAGCCACAAACCATCTAATTTTCAAGATTGCAACCACAGCTCTGGAACATGCCAGACTACTTTGCAACCTTGAGTATGAAGAAACATTAGGGCTGTTTGGATGGACGGAGGTGTGCAGAAAGTGACCACTTTCTACACTGCATGCTGCAAGTGAAGTCGGTTGCAGCGTTTGGTTAACGCTGCATCTCTTCCCGCAAGTGTCCTTTTTCTGACATTTTCAATTGTTGTCCCCTGCCGTTTCTTCAATTTCAGTTACATCAAAAAATAGCTGCAACTCTCCTGCAAGTGAGGAGAGAGAGAGAGACACTGCAGACACCTTCCTTCTTGAGCTCGGCGGTGCAGATCCGACGAGAGGCGGTGCAGATCCGGCGAGATCTAGTGCTGGAGATCACTAACCTAGGACTCGGACAGGACACACTCAACCGAAGGACTCGGACAGGACACACTCAACCGAGTAATAAAGTGGAGGTGGCGGCGGCGGTGGTGGTGGAGAGGGGGTGGTGGTCTGGAGGTGGCGGTGGAGAGGTGGGATGGGGGTCTGGGGTGGTGGCAGCGGCGGGGGTGGTGGTGGAGAGGGCGGTGGCGGTGGAGAGGGGTTGGTGGTCTGGAGGTGGCGGAGAGAGGGCGGTGTGGTGGTGGTGGAGAGGGTGGTTGAGAGGGCGGTGTGGTGGTGGTGGCGAGGGTGGTGGAGGGCGGTGGCCGGCCAGGCCGGAGGGACCAGAGAGAGATGAAGAGTCCAGAGACAAAGGAGAGAGAGAGGGGGGGGGGGGGGGGGGGGAGGGGAGAGTTAATATTAATAGGTAATTAATATATTATGGTAATTAATAGCTAATTATGGCATATAATTAGCAGCTAATATGGTAGCTAATTAATTAATTTAGTTTAATTTATTTATTTATTTTTGTTTAATTATGATAACTAATTTAATTATTGGGGGTAACTATACCTAGGTTTACCATATCTCCAAAAAAATTTCCACTTTCTACTTACATAACTATCCAAACAACGAACTCATTTTTCTTCCACTTTTACCAGACAAAAAGTACTCCATTCAAACACATTTTAGAAAGTGTCATTTGCTGCAAGTCCACGAAAACTCAACTTGCTGCAAGTGTCATTTTTACACTTTTAAAAGTTACATCTATCCAAACAGCTAAAACAACAAGCTTACTGTCTATACGAAAAAGCAACAGGAATTGGGTGGTCACAAATGGTTTCCTAGCCCAACCACAACTTTCAACTGGTAAAAAATGAAGCATATTTCTTTATTTTTTAGGTTATTAGTGAAAATCGGCATCAAGCTTACCTACTACTGCTCCTAGACTCTGCAAGAGGCTTCTCCGCCATGTCTTTGCTGAAGCCCACTAAAAAAAACTCTCAACCCATCAACCATGGATGGATCAGAACCATTTACCTAAAGATTCAACAAAGACATGCACAATTAATTTATATATTAGAACGTGTACACAAACCGAAGTCAACAAAGAAAATGAATATCCAGTCACCAAAATTTACAAATTTGGCGATCAATTAAATTAGAAATTTTTTGACTTTCATCCCACTTATTAATATGACTTTGTACTTATATTCTACTTTTTATTTTTTTTAGACTCATATTCCACTTTTCGTCACTAAAAATATTTTTCGTGACAAAATAAATATTTTTTTGTGACAAAAAGTGGGATGTAAGTCTAAAAGAATTAAAAAGAAAAATGTAAGTACAAATTCATATTAACAAGTAGGATAAAAGTCAAAAAAATCCCACTAAATTATTCAATAAAGTTGAAATCCATACAATTGGAGGGAAGCAGAGGCAATATATAATAATTACCTCTGATTCAACACATACTATAGATAGTAGAAAAAGGAAAGATAAACAAATAAGACTTATACATCTATAAACAAACAATGAATAACAAGGCAAGTAATTGACACAAATTTTGAAAATTTCAAACCACATATATAATCAGTACTAATATACCTACATCAGAATATACTAATAATTAGGAATATTTTTAGCAAATGTCCCCATTACAAATATATAAACTATCATATGCACCCACTTATTTAAAAAAAAGATATTTAGACTTTGGGTCTCAAATAAGTTTCGAAATTAGTGTTTAGGTCTCCATATTATACATAATTAGCGTTTGGATCTCAAAAGTGTCACTAATGTCTCAAAAGTGTTATCAAAAGTGTTCCCAAAAGTGTCACTAATTATTTTTGGTGACACTATTTAGACCCAAACACTAATTATGTATAATATGGAGACCCAAATACTAATTTCGAAACTTATTTGAGACCAAAAGTCTAAATATTCCTTAAAAAAATAGCAAATGCTTACATTCCTTTGTATATAATATTTAAAAATTTAAGATATATTCCACTATTTAACCAAAATTTTGATTATTTTACTCATAATGGGAATATTTGCTATTTTTTTAAATAAGTAGGAGCATATGCTAGTTTATATATTTATAATTGAAGCATTTGCTAAAATATTCCTAATAAATATTATCTAAACCACAAATTTGAAAGAGTGAAGAAGAGCATCAAGTACATAATCAATCACAGTCATTCAAACCAAATGTTGTCTCAAAAGACAGCTTCTCCGCAAGTAGACCTGTTAATTGGGCCGGGTCGGCCCTGCTCGGCACGAGCCCGGTCCGAAAAAAAGGTTCATGTGCCAGTCCGATCCGAATAATCTTGGGCCTGGGTCGGCCCGGCCCAGTATATTGGGACGTGTTGGACCTCATATCTCGGACCATAAGAGAGACCCGACCTGACCCGAGAGGCTCGGTCCGGCCTGGTACGCTGATAAAATGTATGCCAAAATAGTTTACATAGTAGTGATAAGTTGAATGTTGCACATTATGTAACTTATGGTCCATCGGACCATCGAGTTATTGCCAATAGCTGGCAACAGAGGTTCTGTAGAACCTCTATAGTGGCAATGTATCGATAATCTATGTGAGGTTCTGTAGAAGCCTCTATAGTGGCAATACATTGATAATCTATGTAAGCAGAACTATGTATGCATGTATGATTTAATACAAAAACTATGAACACTATTATAACAGCCTCTTAAGAGAAGTATTTATCCTACCACTAGTAATAAAATGGTTATGTATACAGTTGAATGAAAGCCCAGGAACGATCCGGTCCGGTCCGGCTCGACCCGATCTGACTAGAGCCGAAACCCATCGTGCCGTGGGTCATGTGTCGGACTGGACTTAAATTTTCTCCCTTAGGCCCGGCCCAACCCGGCCCACTAAATGACATGGGCCTAAGAGGCCCGGCCTGGCCCACCCAAATATGGGCCGGGCTGGGCCAGCCCACTTGACAGCTCTATCCCAAGGGCCTCAAGACCCTCAAGTACAGGACATGTTGGGGCGCTTAACAGCATTACTAATCAACAAAATTAATTACTAGAAATCTTTGGCATATATTTATCCTGGAGAATGGCATATACTTGTCATGTAGAATAGAGGTTGAACATAACTTATGGTGTCAAATTTGTTAGTTAACTGGCATACATACAATACAAATATGAAAGCCTATAAAAAGGCCAGGTTCATGATCAACACTTCAGCATGCAGGTCAAGCTTTGGAAGTTCTTGAACAGAGAAATTTTAGGAATGAATCTGCTATATGCTGTACTTGTAACTTCTACTAAAGAACCAGTTTCCAATAATCTTTACGTATGATTGATTGGTGGATACGGACACAGGTGTCGCTCTATGACATGGACATGTGGTGTTAAACACTGCAAGTTTTCAAAGTCCAAAGACGACGACACAACTTTGTGTATACCTTGGTAAAAAAAAAAAAAAAAAAAAATCTGGTACGCGGTAATTATATTTTTTTTCGAAAAAATTTAGGATAAGAATTTATTACCATGTTTGTTTGGGCTATAAAAGAATTATTTTCGGGAATTAGAAATATCGGGATAAATAGTTTACCCATAAAATATAGGAATCCTATTCCTTAAGAATAAGTGGGTATTTTTTTTTGTCTGGGCAAAAAAAAATTATTTAAACTTTTTTCTACTTTTTTTAATCATTTTTGACCTTTTGTTCTTTTTTTTGTCAATTTTTGTCGTTTTTGTTGTTTTTTGTCGTCTTTGGTCATTTTTGTCGTTTTTATCGATTTTTTGTTATTTTTGTCACTTTTTGTCATTTTTAGTCTTTTTTGTTTTTTATCGTTTTTTGTTATTTTGTCTTTTTTTGTCATTTTTCTGTTTTTCGTCACTTTTTGTCGTTTTTGTTGTTTTTTGTCATTTTTTGTCTTTTTTATCGTTTTTGTCGTTTCTCGTCTTTTGTCACTTTTTGTCGTTTTTACCGATTTTTGTCGTTTTTTGTTGGTTTTTGTCATTTTTGTCGGTTTGGTCTTTTTTTGTCATTTTTAATAGTTTTTTTTTGTCTTTTTGTCTTTTTTTTGTTGCTTTTTGTCAATTTTTTGTTGGTTTTGTCATTTTTCGTCACTTTTTTGTCCTTTTTTATACCGATTTTTGTCCTTTTTTATTATTTTTTATCTTTTTGTCGTTTTTAGTAGTTTTTGTCACTTTTTTGTCGTTTTTACCAGTTTTTGTCGTTTTTTGTTGTCTTTTTTTTTTTTTGTCGTTTTTGTTATTTTTTTGTTTTATTTGTAGTAGTATTTTTAATTGTTTTTTAATAATTTTTTTAATTTTTTCCTTTTTTGTCCCTTTTTGTTTTTTTGTGTTTTTTGTCGTCTTTTATCGTATTTGGTCGGCTTTTTTTTTGTCATTTTTCCTTTCTTTTTTGTCGTTTTTTTTTTGTTTTTGTCATTTTTTGGTCCTTTTTTTATGTGTTTGTTGATTTCTGCCATTTTTGTTGCTTTTGTTGTTTTTTTTGTCGTTTTTATTGCTTTTTTTAATTTCTTTTTTGTTGTTTTTTGGTTGTCTTTTTTTTTTTCTTCCCATTTTTGTCGTTTTGCTCTTTCTTTTGGCCTTTTTGTTTGTTTTTGTATTTTGGTCGGTTTTTTTTTCGTTTTCATTTTTTTTCTTTTTATCGTTTTTGGTTTTTTTTTTTTTCATTTTTCTTTTTTTTAATCTTTTTTTCGGAAATATTTATATAGTCACCAAACATGGAAATGTAATTTTTCAGAAAATTTAATTATTTGGAATTTGATTTTCGAAAATATAGAATTTTTGACTATATAGTATTTTGCGTACCAAACGCCTCCTAAAATAAATTTAAAAAAATTGAAAATATACTGAAACCACATGGTAATGTTTATATACGTGCCTAATATCTTCATCTTTTGAATACTTACGTGTTTTAATGAGGAGATGCTGTTATGTGTTTCAACAGAGTGTCGACCACAAATGGACTAGTGTTTCAAGTCACACATGGATATTTTAATAGAGAGGCAAAAACACACACACACATATATATATTTTTTTGAACCAGGTAAATTGTTTCTGGAATCGCTCCCACTGGAATTCGAACTCCTGACCACTCGGACCGCATGCATCTCTCTTAACCAATAGGCTAGAGGTCATCTGCCACACACACACACACACACACACACACACACACACATATATATATATATATATATATATATATATATATATATATATATATATATATATATATATAGGAAGCGGATCAAAAGCCCCCCTTAGAAAGCCCCCTAAAAACCCCTCTTACTCTAATCCGTCATTTAATATTAATATTAATGTTAATATTAATGTTAATGTTAATATTAATATTAATATTAACATTAAATACTAAAATTAACATTAAATTTAACATTAAAATTAATATTAACATTAACATTAACATTATTATTAACATTAACATTAACATTAATATAAAAAAATATTAAAAAAAATTAATATTAACATTAACATTAATATTAACATTAATATTAACATTAACATTAATATTACGAATTAGAGTGAGGGGAGTTTTTAGAGGGCTTTCTAAGGGGGGCTTTTGATCCACTCCCATATATATATAACATAGAAAGCACATAAGCACTCAACAATGTTTCAAACAATGGGATATAATGGTTATTTCTTCAATACAAAAGCCAATTAATGACTTCAAATCTTTTTGTAAAGAACATTTACATGAATTCTAAAAAAATAAAAATACTAAACCGGTAAAAAGTAAATATTCCAAAATCCAAGTCCCCAAAAAGGAATAGGATACATAATCAAATACTAATTATTTTTTTTATAACAAATTCAGTCTTGACTCGTTTTATGTTCCAAATATTGGACCCAGAACTTCCACGCCAGTTTTGTTGGCCTAGCCGATAGGATTTGAAAAATCTGACGTGTACACGTAAAAAAACTATAATAACATATTCCTAGATTCCAATTTGTCTCATATTATGCTCCAAATCTTGGACCCAGAACTTTCGGACCAGTTTTGTTGGTCTAACAGACAAGATTTGGGACAATCTGATGTGTTCACGTAAAACTTGTTGTCTTTGTTGATATCTTTATGTGCTAATATTTCGCACAGAAATCCTATAGGTTATCGTCATCATCTAAGCCTTCTCCCGTACAATGAATAGGGTCAGTTATGGAGCACGAAAAGTAACACAGGTCTAGTTAAAATGACTGAACCAGATTAAGTTAACACCAATGTTAAGGCCATGTTGCCGTGTTCTGTGAACCACACCAAAGTTAGATTTCAAAATTACATTGAATGTAAAAAGTCTGAAATACTTCTATTTCCCGTATATACCTGGGAATAACAGTGATTAATACTAATGATTGCTTTATTTATCACTAACCGCTAACCACTTTGATGACCTGTATTATTTAGGTGACCTGGCGGCTGTTGGTTGATGTAGCGGCAGTTGGTTGAGCTGGCTGAGTTGGTTGGATGAGCTGGCTGCTTTGCTTAGGAAAATACTGTTGGTGTTTTTGCCTTTGGACTAGAAAAGATAGTCCCACATCGGCTACACCAAATGGTGAGTATCTCAATATAATGCATTGCCTGTGTTGAGGTGTGCACATGAGGTGTAGTGGGGCACAAGTTTGTGCCATGTTGAAGTATTTTCCTAGAAGGAAAAATGATTAAATCCAACAAGAATGCAAGTTAATTTTTGTTGTGCGGACTCGGACTTGGACACGGACTCCAGGATGTCTCGTGCATGCACGGGAGTGTTCGGGGGGTAGGCGTGGACTGGCACACTTCTATGATGATTGTGGGATGATCTAAAATATCAAACTCTATTTTTGAGTATTGGTATTTTAGTCCCACATCGGATAGGAGAAGAGGTGAAGTCTCAACTCCACTCTATAAATAGAGCCCCTTGGCCTCCTTTGAAAGATGCACCAAGAAGAGAGTTGAGGGAGTCTGTTAAGTCCAGGAAGCCCGTTCAAGTCTCAAATATTGACTTACGAGCGTTCCAGAAGTTCTTCGTGAACTTGCTGGTTCCTGGAAGCTGTTCGTGCTCGTGTGGGGCGAATAAAGCTTTGAGCAACGGTGGTTCATTCACCCCAGCATCTCATTCTCGCCTGTCATCGCTGCTGTTGCCTTTTACAGTAACTTCTTTTTAGAAGCTCTACTGCCGATAGTTGCTTGCACAAAGTCTCTTTAGATTTTTTGTGTATTACATAGAATCTTTTTAGATCCTCGTAATTCAGAATCCTCCAGGATCTCTGTTGCACATCTTCTTTAAGGTGCTGCATTTGAAACGTTGTGTGTACAATTGTTTCAGTTTCAGAATTTTCCATCGAAAATTGTGCCTCGGCACTAACAATCTCAAAGCTTTATTGAGAAGATGGATAATTCTCGTGCTTCGCTCATCGATACCAGCTTTAACAAGTTGGAGAAATTCGATGGCGAACACTTCCAGATATGGAGACGAAAGGTCACTTTAAATCTTCAACTCGTGAATGTTGCTCACGTGCTGTCAGAAGAAGAACCAATCGTTCCAACCACTGGATCTGCTGCGGCTGTGGCCGCTGCTATGACCATGCAAGCGAAGTGGAAGAGAGAAAACAGTATATGCAAACTACTGATACTCAATTCCATGGAAGACTCTCTGGCAGAGTCCTACTCCAAGAAGACATCTGCCAAAGAGATATGGGACTCCTTGGGAAAGCTCTATGAAGATGACGAGAACCGGTCCAAGATCTTCATGGTAGAAAAATACCACAAGTGGACCTTCGAAGACGAGAAGGCGATGCTGCCCCAAGTGAAGGAGTTTCTGAAGTTGCGTCAGAAACTAGAAGACGAGAACATGCCCCTCGTCGACAAGTTTGTCGTTGGAGGGATCGTCGCGAAACTTTCTACAGAATGGAGCAACTTCTATGCAAGGATGCATCGAAAGAAGATGGAAATTAGCTTGGAAGATTTCTTGCAAGAGATCCATGTTGAGGACGAGATGCGCTCTCAACAGAAGATGGATACTCTGTCCAAACAACTGGCGAAGGAAAATCTGGTCCAAACCAGAGAGTACCAGGGGAAGCAGGCTGCTTCTCATTGCAAAAAGAAGGACTTCACGAATCTGAAAGTGAAGGGTCCTGCTTTCAAGCAGCAGAAGTCCAAGTCCCATGTGACTTGCTTCAATTGTGGCAAGAAGGGCCACTACCAATCCGAATGCAAGTCCAAGCCCAAAGAACAAGGTGAGCCTAGTAAGGTTTCTATGATTACTAATCTAGTTGCCATGATAGCACAGGTTGCAACTGTGGGGGCTGACTTGGACTGGTGGATAGACACTGGTGCGACATGCCATGTCTGTTCAGACAAAGACTGGTTCGTCTCTTATGAGCCAACTTCAGAGAAGGTCATAATGGCAAACCAGGCACAAGCTGAAGTACTGGGGATCGGGACGGTGGAGCTGAAACTCACATCGGAGAACACTCTGACGCTTCAAGGTGTGAAGCATGTTCCAGTAATTGCTAAGAACCTGATCTCTGGAAGTCTGCTCTGCAACGCAGGCTTGAGGATGGACATCAATGCTGGCCAGTTGGTGATGTCCAAGAAAGGTACATTCTTCGGGAAAGCTTTCCAAACTGAAGGAATGTACAAGATTCAGCTTGTTGTAACCCAGCATGATAATATAAATGCAATCACTTTTTCTGATTATTCTCTTGAGTTGTGGCATAATAGGCTAGGACATGTTCATTGTAAAAGGATTAACAGAATGTCTAGTCTAGGACTTATCTCCAAGTGTGGGGGTAAGGTAGAAAAATACGAAGTATGTGCTCAGACGAAGATCACAAGGAAACCCTTTCACAGGGTCCATCGAAGCACAGATCTTCTGGAGTTGGTTCACTCAGATATCTGTGACTTCAAACAATTCTCTACAAAGGCCGGGATGAAGTATTTCATTACTTTCATCGATGACTTCTCAAAGTATGCTTTCGTCTACTTGCTCAAGTCTAAAGATGAAGCATTCGAGAAGTTCAAGAAGTTCAGGGCCGAGGCTGAGCGGCAAACTGGACAACAACTCAAGAGGTTAAGGAGTAATCGAGGCGGGGAGTATCGGTCTCATGAATTCTTATCATTCTGCAAAGAACATGGAATCATCAATGAGACAACGGTTCCGTACTCTCCTCAATCCAACGGAGTAGCAGAAAGGAAGAACAGAACGTTGACAGAGATGATGAACTCCATGCTGTTGACTGCGGGTCTTCCAAAGTGTTACTAGGGAGAAGCTGCACAAACGGCAACGTTCATTCTGAACAGAGTGCCATATGCAACTTCCGACATAACTCCTCATGAACTCTGGTTCAAAGTCAGACCTAACTTGAATGTCATTCGAGTGTGGGGGTGTCTGGCTTATGTGAAGCTCCCGGATCTGAAGATTCAGAAGCTGGGGACAAGGACTACGAAGGCGATCTTCTTGGGGTATGCCGAGAAGAGTGATGCTCGAAGATTCCTTGATATCGAGTCAAACCATATCATTGAATCTCGCGATGCTGAATACTTTGAAGACAAGTTTGTAAAACACAAGAATATTGTTCTCGCGGATCTTCCGAAGAATGATGAGGGTACAAAGCAGACAGAAGTCTTTAATGAACCAGTAGTCCAAGATGAAGCTGTCGTCAAGGAGACACCAGCTGAACTAGAACTCGCTGAGCCGTCAACTAAGCGAACGAGGAGGCCGA
Source organism: Iris pallida (assembly GCA_029216955.1). NCBI lineage: Eukaryota > Viridiplantae > Streptophyta > Magnoliopsida > Asparagales > Iridaceae > Iris > Iris pallida. The sequence goes on from JANAVB010024996.1 coordinate 3,757,415, forward strand.
AAGACTTCGGAGATGACTTCGTCACCTATCATGTGGAAGCAGATCCGCTGACCTATGATGAGGCGATGAAGACCAGAGATGCTGTATTCTAGAAGGAGGCGATAGACAACGAGATTGACTCAATCACCTCCAACAACACATGGATATTGGTTGACCTGCCAGAAGGAGCAAGACCCATCGGATGCAAATGGATCTTCAAGAAGAAGATGAAAGCAGATGGAACCATTGACAAGTTCAAGGCTAGGCTAGTGGCCAAGGGGTTTGCTCAGAAGCAGGGGATCGACTACTTCGACACTTATGCTCCAGTAGTTCGGATTACAACCATTAGATTGTTAATTGCTCTAGCAGCAATACACAAGCTGGTGATACATCAGATGGATGTGAAAACGGCATTCCTTAATGGCGAGCTGACCGAAGAGATCTACATGCAACAACCAGAAGGTTTTGTCGTCAGAGGTCTGGAAGACAAAGTCTGCAAGTTGATGAAGTCTCTGTATGGTTTGAAACAAGCTCCCAAAATGTGGCATGAGAAGTTTGACATGGTGATAAGGTCAAATGGCTACAGGGTCAGTGAAATAGACAAGTGTGTCTATACGAAGTTTGCTGACGGAAGAGGAGTAATCGTATGTCTTTACGTGGACGACATGCTAATCCTAGGTACGGATTTAAGCTGCGTCACAGAGACAAAGAAATTTCTCTCGACCAAGTTCAGTATGAAGGACTTGGGGGATGCCGACGTAATCTTGGGGCTCAAGATCATCCGGACAGGCACTAGAATAGCGCTGTCACAATCTCATTATATTGAGAAGATGCTCACTCGCTACGGGTATCAAGATCTTCCTTTTATTGATACACCATACCGGAGTGATCAGAAGCTGGAGCCAAATTCGAGGGAAAGCGTCAGACAGTTGGAGTACGCTAGCGTCATCGGAAGCTTGATGTATGCTACTACTGCCACAAGGCCTGACATAGCTTTTGCAGTGGGAATGCTGAGTCGGTTAACTAGCAATCCAGGCGTTGAGCACTGGAAAGCTGTGAAGCGTGTTATGAGATATCTCAAAAAAACTCAGACATATGCACTTTTCTACAGCGGAGATCCGTCAGTAGTGGAAGGCTTCAGTGATGCTAGCTGGTGTTCAGATATGGAGAGCGAGTATTCTACAGGTGGATTCGTATTCGTCATGGGCAGAGCTGCTATATCGTGGAAGTCGAAGAAGCAGACTATGTTATCTCGCTCCTCCATGGAATCTGAATTCTTTGCATTGGATGCTGCTGCAGATGAAGCAGAGTGGCTTCAGGAGCTTATGTATGATCTTCCGGTGGTTGGGGCTCAGATACCGGCAATACCGATATACTGTGACAACCAGGCGGCAGCAGCAGTGGCATCAAATGAACTCTTCAACGGGAAGAAGAGAACGATGCGGTTGAAGCACAGAGCAGTACATGATCTTATCAAGAGAGGTGTTATTGCAGTGATTGATGTTCGGAGTCAGGAGAACCTGGCGGATCCGTTCACCAAGGGCCTCAAGTGCCAGCTGGTCGATGACACAACTTGTAAAATAGGCTTGAAGGCATTCTGATATTGTATTATTGTATTCCTACCATAAAGTTTTATGCTATTAGTTCAAAGATTTATCTACTAGGCATCTAGCTTTTGGTTCAAGGGAGGACTACTAATCGGAAGAATATCAGGAACGGTGGGTACATGTTTTATTGGACATGGAGAGGTTACGGACCTATAACCACTGTTGTCTACTATTGTTTTCTGCGGAAAACGGTTTCTGTGGGAATGTTGGCTTAAATGCCTTAATGAGTTCTCAGGCAGAGTGAATGCCTGGAGTGCTTTACAGGAAGCACGGTAGCACAGCACTACAAGGAGTGTAACTCCATGCTACAGTGGGGTGACTCCACCATGAGGTTCCCAGGTAGGGGTAATGCCTCGGCTTTGTAAGCCAAGTCACAGCGGAGTAGCACCGCAAATAGGCAGGTAGCCTAATGCTGTATGATAATCGTAATAAAGAGAAGTAGACAGCACTACAAAGAGGACGATGTCCTCATGTTACAGTGGCATGACACCACGAAGAGGTACCAGGTAGGGTAAAGCCTCGGCTTTGCGAGCTATGTCATAGCGACGTAACACCGCACGAAAGCGCAAGGCTTCATGCTGGGTAGTTTGGCACTTCAAAGAGGCCTGTGACCTCATGCTACAGTAGTATGACACTACGATGAGGTACCCAGGTGGGGTAAAGCCTCGGCTTTAAGCCATGTCATAGCGGCGTAGCATCGCAAAGAAGCGCAATGCTTCATGCCATGACTCTTTATAAAGAACTCACCTATAGTGTATGGACAGAGATATCAGGCCGTCTCTTGAGGGTAAACTTGTAGACGCCCAAAAATTATACACTGAAACCAGGCTGGCACAAGGTCTTCAATGTGCAGCCAGAAGCATAGTTGATGTCATTATGCGAGTAGGAAGAATTGCAGTTATGGTACAGAATTCAAGGCTTAGTCCATTCTTGTATCATGTTGTTATTTAACCTATACGGGAAGATTCAAGTCATAGCGACATCTCTCCGAATGCATGATGGGCAGTAACTGTGGGGAACGCTCAACCCATATATTGAGATATGTGGGGGATTGTTGGTGTTTTTGCCTTTGGACTAGAAAAGATAGTCCCACATCGGCTACACCAAATGGTGAGTATCTCAATATAATGCATTGTCTGTGTTGAGGTGTGCACATGAGGTATAGTGGGGCACAAGTTTGTGCCATGTGGAAGTATTTTCCTAGAAGGAAAAAGGATTAAATCCAACAAGGATGCAAGTTAATTTTTGTTGTGCGGACTCGGACTCGAACACGGACTCCAGGATGTCTCGTGCATGCACGGGAGTGTTCGGGGGGTAGGCGTGGACTGGCACACTTCTATGCTGATTGTGGGATGATCTAAAATATCAAACTCTATTTTTGAGTATTGGTATTTTAGTCCCACATCGGATAGGAGAAGAGGTGAAGTCTCAACTCCACTCTATAAATAGAGCCCCTTGGCCTCCTTTGAAAGATGCACCAAGAAGAGAGTTGAGGGAGTCTGTTAAGTCCAGGAAGCCCGTTCAAGTCTCAAATATTGACTTACGAGCGTTCCAGAAGTTCTTCGTGAACTTGCTGGTTCCTGGAAGCTGTTCGTGCTCGTGTGGGGCGAATAAAGCTTTGAGCAACGGTGGTTCATTCACCCCAGCATCTCATTCTCGCCTGTCATCGCTGCTGTTGCCTTTTACAGTAACTTCTTTTTAGAAGCTCTACTGCCGATAGTTGCTTGCACAAAGTCTCTTTAGATTTTTTGTGTATTACGTAGAATCTTTTTAGATCCTCGTAATTCAGAATCCTCCAGGATCTCTGTTGCACATCTTCTTTAAGGTGCTGCATTTGAAACATTGTGTGTACAATTGTTTCAGTTTCAGAATTTTCCATCAAAAATTGTGCCTCGGCACTAACAAATACTACAGTCACAGAAAGAGAACTAAGCTCAGGCACCACGAAATGTCAACCTCCTATTGCACTTGATTCCTCCTTCTTCCCCAGTTCAGTGGCGGTCATGAGCTCAGTTAGGAGTCCTAACATTCTCCTCCTCTTAATTTGACCTCGTTTCAAGGTCAAAATAGCGGTATTCTTTAGTAAACTGCTCATAAGGAATATCCATGTTGTTGGTGCCATTTTCCCTTCTCCCATTGCACAAGTAGGTCTACTTTAGTTCTTCCTTTCCTAGGGACTAACCTTCTTTCTAAAATCCAGCTGGGTTCTAGTATGGCTTCCTCGACAGTTGATGGAATTCCAGTTTGGATTTGGATCCTAGGACTGATGTGCTTCTTCAACTGTGACACGTAGAAGACATGATGAATTTGAGCTTCGTTAGGTAGGTCCAATTTGTAAGCTACCTTCCCCACTTTCGCTGAGATTGGATAGGGACCATAAAACTTAAGAGAGAGTTTCTGTGGCCTCCTTTGTGCGAGGATGATTTGCCTATTCGGTTGAACATTTAAATACATGCAGTCTCCCTCTGAAAACTCCCTCCCAGTTCTATGTTGATCAACAAACTTCTTCATCCTTTCTTGAGTCAGAGAAGTTATCTTTAAAAATCTGCAAGGCATTGTCCTTGTGAGCCACCAATTCTGCTACTTCTAGGTCTTTAGCTGTGTCAGGAACATAGGTAAGATGAATTTTTTTTTTGGGGGGGGGGGGGGTCTGCCATAGATTGCCTCAAATGGTGTGATCTGCATAGAGAATGCCAGTTCGTATTGAACTAGTACTCCGCCTATGCTAGGTGTTTACTCCATTGTTTAGGTTATGGCTACATAAACACCTCAAATAGCATTTCATGCACTTGTTTGTGACCTCTGATTGCCCATTGGATTGGGGGTGGTATGCAGTACTATATAAGAGCTCTGTCCCCTACAGCTTGAATAGTTCCTTCCAAAATATACTGGTGAAGATAGGAACCTTGTTCGACACAATGGATTTAGTTACACCATGTAGTTTATAGATTCCCTCCATGAACATATGAGCTATGGTACTAGCAGTGTAGGGGTGTGACAGTGGTAATAAGTGAATGTACTTACTCAACCGGTCTACTACCACCATGATAGAATTTTTGTTGTTGCTGGTAGGCAGTCTATCGATGAAGTCCATAGAGAGGTGGTATGGGTAAGGGTTGGAGAAGGCCTGCTGGGGACACAGTTTCACCCTTGCTTCTATAGCATACTTCACAGCTTCTAATATAGTCCTTCACCATTCTTTTCATCCCTAGTAACAAACCCTCCCACTACCAAAATAAGTCATATTAGCGATGCTAAAAAATGTTGCTAAATTGGGGGAAAATGCCGCAAATTGCTATCAACGACGTAATTGACAACGTCCAAAGTTAGTCGCATTTCATCAAGTCGTTGACCACCAAAATGTCGCTAAACGTCGCCATAGCGACGTAGCTACATCGCAGTTTTAGCAACGTCTATCGACGTATTGTCGCAAATTTAGCGACGAATTGTGTGTCAGAAGGAGTCGGTACAAGTTGCTATAACTAGTGACGTATTGTGACTCTTAGCGATGAACAACGACGTGCACAGGAGTTGCAAAACGTTGCTAAACTGTAGAACATCAGCGACTGACTGCAACTCTTAGCGACATTCAGCGACTCCACCGATGTCGCTGTTTGTCGCTAAACTGTAGGAAGTCAACGACTATCAGCGACATTTTCCTTGTCGCTAAACGTCGCTAGTAATCACTAAACGTCGCTAAATTTTCAGTAAAAAAAATAGAAAAAACCAGAAAATAGAATGTTTTCCCTGCAGTTTATTCATTCACAATTTATACCAATAGACCCGGAACAACCCTCAGTTGAATTCCCTGGGTTCGTCGACCCCTTCGGTGGAACACTCAATACCGATAAATTCATATACATTTAATACGAAAAATAAAGTAAATTTGAAAAAAAATGACCCATTGAATTAGAAATTGAGTCTGAAGAAAATCCCATCGTACAGATCAATACAATAAATATCCACACAACTAAGTGCAAGAAATAAAGTCTGAAAAACTCAAAAAATGTATAATATTCATACTCAATGTCACGGGTCTACACACAAACAAGTAAACTGTCCTAACTAGGACTACTGCGGATCTGAGGAGGATGCGCACCACCGCACCACCGCATACCAGGGATAAGAACAACTCATACTGCTCCCATGAAATCGACACCGACGTCGATAAAGAAGGCAATGACGTCGGTGGATTCAGTGTCCATGAAGAAGGCAGTGACGTCGGTGGAGTCGATGATGATGAAGGCGCACTCGTAGGACATATCTGCTCCAACGCTGCTAGTCGATAGTTGTATGAATCCATGGTAGATAACAACCTCGTACTGTTATCAACCATCGAATCCTACATCAACGTCAGCCTCTCGCCCATGGACAGTTGTAATGCCTGCTGTCACGATTCGCGCCCGAATATTCGGGCACGAGTACGCAGGCCATGCCTACTCTACACCGTAGTATCGACGGCAGAACACTGTCAAGTACCTAATAAATATCTACAACATTAATGATCCATAATAACTATGTGTACTCAAATCATATATGACTGAAGCAGATGTGAACAAAAAAGATAGTGATAACACTGAATCAACTAGAATCTACAATGATCATACATATCAGGAATGTGTCGAAGACAAATCCGACAACGAATTACAAATCTAAATAAGGAATAATGGCCTAAAACTCCCAAGAGTCAACTCACGGTCAAAAGAATATCGAGATCTGTCTCAGCTACCATCGTCATGTAGTCCATGTATGTAGGGCATAACAACTCCTAAAAATATGGTTATCTAGTCAAGAATGGAGTGAAGTACATAAACTAATAGCAGTTTCAATTAATTGACAAAAAGAATAAAGCAATAATAAAGAAGATGCTATATATGATGAGAAAACATAACTAATACAATAAAGGTAATGAAAAAGGCAATATAATCAATAGGATGTAATCAGTGTGAGTAATAAATGTAAGTAGAACTACAATATCAGGGATAGAGCAATGTTACTGTTGAACTGAATATAAACACTACAATAAACAATATGCTTTGAAATACCAAATAGATATGTGATCGGCTTGGGAGATTCAATGATTTAATGAAAGCTAACTCAACCACATGTGAAGTGCATGATTAGCTAGTAGCCGATAATTTATACTACTTGCCGATAGTTCTTGATCACATACCTAACTAGTATTTCCTCCACGTTGATTGATATGATGGATCTAACCATGACACATTTACTATCCAATGTATCCAATGTTATCCAATATTATCCAATGTTATCCAATACCAACGAGGATAATATCCGATACCATTACGACGACTTAAGGTAACATCTCATGACTGAATTTGTGTACCATCGTGCCAAGAATCATAAGTAACATTCTAAATACTTGAATTATAGTAGTAATCAAATAATGGAAACTATCAGAGAATGTACTTGCCTTAATTTGCTGGAGTCGACGTGCGACACGAACGTGTCAACACAAAATAGGTACAATGCTATGCTCGACAAGATGGTCCCAAACGATGGCACAAATGATTCTATTGAGTCCAGAATAATCCAAATAGCCTAGTTTAGTATATAGAAGTCCAAAATCAGAGTTGGCATGATTATCGAATCAAGAAATAGGAAACGACTATAATAGTCACGATTTATGATTACGAAGGAAAAAAAGCTTAACTAATACGTATACTTATTCTTGAAAATCATTTATAATATATACATATACATATACATATTATATATATATATATATATATATATATATATATATATATATATATATATATATATAAAATAATAATAATAATATATATATATATATATATATATATATATATATAAATAATATATATATATATTATTTTATATATATATATATATATATATATATATTATTATTATATATATGTATATATATATATATATATATATATATATATATATATATATATATATATATATATATAAATATATATATATATATATATATATATATATTATATATAATCATTTATAATATATATATATATATATATATATATATATATATATATATATATATATATATATATATATAAAATAATAATAAAACTCAGCTCTCTCCCAGCGGAGAGTTCTTTGGGCGAGCTCGAGTCGGCTTCTGGGTAGTTCCCGGTCGCCCTCGTGGCGGGCACCCTCGACGGGCAGGTTTGACTCCCCAACCCCCCTCTGTTGTGCTCCTCCGGTGGGCCTCTTTTGGTTCGCCGGGCCTCCGCCCCGGTTCTGTGTGGTTCTATGGCCGTTCGGGCCTTGGCGGCAACCTCTTAGCCGCTTGCCCATGGCTGCCTTCTGCTATAGGTGTTCCCTCCTTTCAGTGGCCCCCCGCGACCCGTGATCCCCGTTCGGCCGCATCGCCGGCGGAGACGGTGACCGTCGCCCCTTTCTAGTGGCCTCCCGATACTTTGTCGTCCATTGGTAACCCCTCCGTTCGACTGTTGGTGAATCCTCCTGTCACGCTCCGATCCCGGAGGATCGAAATCTAGCCACTGGGCGTGATTCCGTACAAGTCTAGATTGCAATTGTACAAGGCAAAACCATTACAGTTCCTGGTATTTCTCAGAAAAATAACGACAGCACAGCAAAACTGAACATATAAATTGAAGTCACACAAGATATGAAGAAATGTATCTCTTTATTGATAATTGTAATAGATTACAAGACTTGCAGCGGAATACAGAGTTTACAACTGATTACAAGACTCTTTGAATAGCCAATTGAATATATACACTTGCCCTTTAGGCTATAACTTAATATACCGACTTCTTTACAATGAACTTGCCAATTTGTCTACAATCTCACTGGTATAACTGAGTTACACTATTCTATACATTATGTCCCGTATAGCAGAATACATCGTCTTGCGAAAAGAGCTTATGTACACCCATCCGATTCATCGATGCCAAGCACTGATCAAACGATTTCTCCCATACACAAGTACATGTAATATTGCCCACAACGTGGGTCAGTACATCATCAACGTACTGGCGAGCGGTGCTGGCCCAACTCACCTAAGAAGACAACACTAAGTAATGATGTTGTAGAACATTATTAAAAGTGGTCTTTCTTGTTGCCTTAGGGTCAATTTGCAGTTCATATCTGACAGAAGTAAAACATACATTTATTCATGCAGCATAATGTAAAGTAACATGGTATCACCCTTTGGTGATATCTTACCCACGGTCGTGCAACTATCCCTGTACATTTATAATACTTACTCAGCCTGCATAAGACATTGTTAGGAACAATATCATATTTCAATAGATAATTGTCACCGTTCAGGTGATTCTTACCAACAACCGACATCCTTCCCTGTAATTGAGTAACAACTTACTCTTCCTCCATAAGACATCATTAGCACTGGACCTATCTATATGAAGGTCACTGACTACACGTCATCTTGGACCATCTTACAGGTATAGCTACGCCCCTAGCAATGCGGGTAGCTAGCCCCACTGAAGGTCCCACATACCGTGCTACTACTTCAGCACTGTGCTACTACTTCAGCACGAGGTTCCCTCCCAATGACGAATCGGTTTCCAAGGCCTTGGAATACCTTTCGAGGAACCTGTAAGCCCCCTGAATTTTAGGGCTGTTTTAAATTTTTCTAAATGAATTATTATCGATAAATATTTTATTTATTTGTTTAGATCGTTAATGTACCTTTCCATGACTTTGACTTCTGGATCGTCAGGGATGCTAATCTCTGTAAACTCTCTTCATGGGTTTTGAAGTAGGCAAGATTATCTTCCTGTTGATATATCGTGTCCCACTTGAACTCGTTCCCTTGTGCTACTTTTTGTATCGCGCAAGTTTGGGTCAACTTAGACCGATTAATCATTGAATATTATTCCCACTTTTATTTTTGATCTTCGTTTGCACGTCACCGTGACTTTTAATTTAGGAGCACCAGACCAGTCGTTTTCTCAGAACCAACTTCTCATGGATGATCTACTCGAGACGTTCTTCACCCATGACCTTCGTGTCCCACTCAGACACTCCATTTTGTGCTTCATTTTCTTCGCACAACTTCCGGGTCAATTTAGGCCGATTTATTTTCTACCGTGAAACCCGATTTAATTTCCGATTTAATTTCGGGACCCGACATCGATCCAACCCAGTCGCCCCAAAGTATGGACGTGGCCCACTTGAAGCCTACTACCCACATGAAACTTGTGTCCCATTTATTGGAGTTCCCGTATATTATTTATTTACCCATGTTCATAAATACGTATTTAATTCAATTATTGCACTCTGTCCGATTTTGACCCGACCCGGTTCGACCGAACCCGAGCCCAAGCTCCATGTTGCCCTCTCATGACTGCTCAAATACCCCGCTTAATTTTCCTATTTTTCCTATTTTAGAAATATCACTTCCTCTCTCTACTTTACAAATATCTATATATATATATATATATATATATATATATATATATATATATATATATAAATAACTATATATATATATATATATATATATATATATATATATATATATATATATATATATATATACATATATATATGTATATAAATAACTCTCTCTCCTATTATTAAACAACACCACCTCACCACACTCTCTCTCACACTCCCATCACAGCCACCCCCATGGCCGAACCCCCCCTATCTCTATACTTTTCTCTCTCTCTCTATCTCTCTTTATATATATATATACCTACATATATATATATATATATATATATATATATATATAATATATATAAACATATATATATAACTCTCTCACTTTCCACCTTACCCCACCCCTCTCTCTACCAGCACACACTTCTCCCCCTCCCCAACCGACTACTCTCTCTCCCCCTCTCTTAAATATCTCTCTCTCTCTCTCACTCTTTCTATATTAATATATATATATACACACAACTATATACTCTCACATATAAACACACACACACACAAATCACTTGCTCTCTCTCCACCACTCTCGGCCGAACCCCCTCCCCTGGCCGAGCACTCCACCACCCACAGCCACCACCTTCTCCTCCTCCTCGGCCTCCATACTCCATCAACTTCATCATCTTCATTACCATCAACACCATCTCCATCACCACAATACATCACCACCACCTCCACTACTTCAAACCACCACTCCCACCATGCAACACCGCCGCACGGCCGCCGTGGACGACCCCCACCGGCGCGTGCACCCCCGACGACCTCTCCCTGGCCACCACCGGCCTTCCCGACGTGTTAAACACACGATTCGTGCATTTACGTCAAAATCCCGTCGTGATGCGCGAGTTTGGAACTCATTATTCGTGCTGCATCGCAGCAACTTCGCACGGATTTTCTGGGAGATCCGACCGTTGGATCGGTGAACTCTTTGCTTTCTCTCAATCTCGGTATATCCATCTTCACTCCTGTCAATTTTCGTCCGTTAATTTTATCATTTGATACATCAAAACTGGCCACCAAGTTGACGTTTTAAATTGAACTATTTTGGACAGTTTCGTGGAGCCGACTTCGTCAGCTCGTAACTTCGCCGTCGCAGCTCCGTTTTGCGCACTGTCAGTTCCGGTGCACAGCTGGTATAACCATCTTCCTGTCTCCTTTAGATTTTGTTTTATTTTAAGCACGTTCGGTTGGTCGAATTCGACGCCAAAATTGGCCGTCCGAATTCTTTAATTTGCACTTGTTAAATTCTATTTTTGAACCCGGGACTCCGGATTCAATTTCTGACACCACCAGTAGACTCGTGGCGTCATTCTGGCATGTTTTCATATAAAGTTTGCTTGATTTGGAGAACGTGGGCCCTGGCACGCATTTCGGTGCAAAGTGGATCCCACTTTTCGAGTCAACGGGTCACTTTGAGATCGTCTCATCGGAATCCAATTCCGGATATACCGTTGAGTTCGTATCGTCATTCTGGACTCGTTGACATATAATTTGTTGAATTTTGAAGACATTTGCTCCGGCACGCATTTCGGTGCAAACCGGATACTAAGTGTCGCGTCAACGTATCATTTTGAGATCGGCACATCGGAATCCTATTTCGGACATACCGTTGGGTTCGTATCATCATTCTAAATTTGTGGACATATAATTTGCTAGGTTTTGTAGACTTCTATCCCGACACGCTTTTCGGTACAAAGTGTGTCCAACGGCGGACATCATTTTGACCCAAAATTACCGTTTTGCCCCTGTGTCCAAATTGGACTTATGGGTAGGCTATCCTTGCTGATTTGACCATTCTGGACACGTTGGTAATATTTATTTTATCATCCGACAATATCTGTAGATTTTGATTATGTATCATCCTTAATTTATAATTAATTATTTTTCCAGATATTGTTACTTTCTGGTTTTGAATTTATATATATTTTTTAATTGCTGTAAAAATATTGGAAAAATTGTATTTAAATACTATGTTAATTTAGATAATTTATTATAATTTTTTCAGTATTTAATAAGTACTTTTGGTATTTTATAAAAATGGGAAAACAGAACTCATTTTCAGTATATTTACGTTTGCTGATTTTTAATAAATATTTATGAAGGTTTATAAATTCCAGAAAAACTAGTATAAATTTCTATAATTAACAAGGATTATTTTGGTACTTTATTTTATATATAATTTAGCTTTTTGTCTATCTCAAAAATTGTTGGAACTTAGTGTACAGTTTGATTTAATTATTGAATAATTACGACTTGCAACTTTTTATGTTGTTTTGTGTTTTAGTCATATTGGACCTCACCCCGTACTAGTATAAAGACCCTAGGAATTTAGTTTGTGTAGTGGCACTCCACATTAGGCTTTTATGCTAGGTCCCCACTTAGTTAGTATCCAGTCAGGAGTCGTGTCACACCACTAGTGTAATCTTGATCATAGCTTAGAACTGAGTTTGTATGTCATTATTGACAGGACACCGGACATCTATATCTTCGTACTAGTATTCTTGCCTTGCTCGAGGCAAGTACATCTACAAACTCATTTACTGCCTTTTAATGCTAGAACATGTATTAACCCTGTTAAAATACTGATCCTTGAGGTAGCAAGCTATGTCTTCACATGTTGTATTACTTACAGTACCTGATATTCTTAGGACAGTTCTTATATCTTCACATGTTTCTTACTGGTTCTCAGTACATGTTTCACTATGCTTTATACTACTCGGAGTATTCACATGTTTCATACTGTTCCCAGTACCGGCCATACTTATATTACTCCCAGTATCTCTCACATGTTTTTACTGTTCTTGTATCTCTCACATGATAGAATATGGGTTATGGGGAAACTGATAGTTGAGTACGTGATCATGCTCCCTTACTCGTACGTACGTACCGAGCAAGGTTGACATTTTATGTATACCTTGTCGTAGGTGCACCAGCTGTATTTGTACGTATGTACATCTATCGCTTGTTTTCACTTGTACGTATGTACATTTTATTTACATTGTGCCTCAGTACATTGTACATCTATTGACCGATCACGCACCTGCTCCAGTTTTAAACATTACATATACATCTGTCTATATGACATATGTGTCCATGCCATGATAGACTATGAGATGCCATGATAGACTATGAGATGCCATGTTCCATATGTTACTATGATACTGTGATCCCAGTTGTACCATGAGACCATGTTTTTCAGTATTTCCAGTTTTATAGACTTATCACACCATGTTTCTTGTTGTACATCTCTTTCATTATATATTCAGTACTTTAGTTGTAGAGGTTGTACTTGCTCCCGTCCTGACAGGATAACGTTGTAGGTTCACATTTCGAGGATGAAATGCTATGTGTTACATGTTATGGCACTGATTTTGAGGACCTGACCTTAGCTCCAGAAGAGGCCCCAGCGGAGAACCTTGTTTAGATATTTTCATGTATTTTGAGACTTAGACTTTGGTATGTTCTTATATTTGGATACTGGACTTTGTCTCCAGTTAGATACTTTGGTTATGTATTATTAAGTCTGTGCTTGTTTACCTTCGCTTATAGATGCTGTGTTGTGATGAACTTTAAATATGATTTTAGAACTGTTAGCTACTTAGATCCTTTATTGTCTATTATTAGAACAGCTTACTGCGCTTTAATCAAGCGTAGGCTGGACATGGCTCGGTCCGGCCTAACAATTTGGGTAACGGGTCGTGACATGTTTTTTGGCGGCCCATGCAGGTCCAGACTTAAGTTGTTTGGTTACGTTATTGTACCAAGCATGCCTGCAATTAGGATCTAGGACAACTGATACAACTAGGAATAAATATTTAGAACACCTAGAGGATATCTAGGATTGTAACATAGGAGAACTCATCACAGCATAGGACCGTTAGCTATAATTAGCCTCTTGTTTGTATTTCAGTGGGTCAAATTTAGACCAAGTTTGTACCCTTGGGATGACCCCTGAGGATCTCACTCTAATCTTACCTAGAAATCTGTTTTCACCTGTTTCCATTTACTCTCCTTTAAATTCGTTGTTGAATTTAATTTCCGATTTTCGTTGTTAACTTTGATCTTGCATCGTGATAAATTTTGTGGATTGAATTATGATATATCCTGATAAGGTAAATATCTGCTTTAGTTATGGAGTTTAGAATTTATCGCAGCCATATTAGCTGGTATGACAAAAACATAGAGCCTGATTTCGGATATACTATCCTGTTCATAGAATTTAGATTTTCTCGCAGCCATACCGGTTGGCGTGGCGAGGATTCTAGATAATATGATTATAGGGTGTATACCATAGTTATGACTCTATCGTTTATTGCATATAAGCTTACTGGTGTGGCGAGAATTCTGGCAACATGATTTCAAGAAGACGTATATGGTTATTAGATCATATCTCAGCTTGGTTCACTTCGTTATGATCGATTGAGCAAGAATAAATTCTTATCATCATTTTTTCTCCGTCTTGATTAACTCTGTTCTATCTACATCTACAACTAGGATTACAGGTTCTCTAGGACTCTCCAATAGGATTGCTTTCACGTTATCTTTTGGACATAATTATTTTTGTGTTCCATCTTTCCTATGACTTGACTAAACTCTTTTTCGTTAACCTCTTGGGTATTTCTCGTTATGTATCCCGTTGTCTTCGTACCATTCTTGAAGATTTTTCGATAAACTTTTCTGTCTTGCTTGACCCTTTAACTTGTTTGAACACTGTTATGGATTGCTTAACCCAGTCTTAGGCCTTGTTACCTTCTATTTCATAGGCGACCGAAATAGCCAAACCTTGTTGACTGATCCTGTAGTATAACCATAAATGTATTGTGTGATTGTGATAAATATTTTTCCTAGGGATTGGTTAGATTTAGCTTATAGGACGAGTATAAGTGACTGACTGTAGTAGACTTGAAAACCATTAAGAACAATTGTATTGGTAGTATGACTTGATGATAGGGTATCTAAGATGGAGAAATGAGATAGTATATTATTGTGACTATGGATTAAGGATTAGAATCTTGTACTTACAAATTGAGGATTTAGCATTTGTAGAATTTTGGTTGGTTATCTATAGCTGATTACATGTGATTAGAGGGTAGACCGATATGTGGAATGATATAGAATAAGTTAGAATGAGTTATCGTATTGCGTATGAGATCAAAAGATATCAGTTAAAAGAGACATGGAACAAGACAAAGACATATGTACTTTGGTAATTAATAAATCGGGAGTTTTGAAATTGAGGATTTATATATTCGGAGGACTTGTTGAGTAAATAGAAGAAGGCTCTACACCAAGGATAAGAATTGAACATATGATTTCGAGAAGAAACTGTAGAAAATGATTGACGACAAATGATGCAAGGGAACTGTGGATTGATAGAATAAGGATACTTAGGATGCAGTAAGGGAATCAAGTATTTACAATTGAGGTTGAAAATATGGTTAATGATCAAGCATTGTTGGATTATAGACATACCCAGAGAATGATCTATAGTTTAGGGTATACATAAATGTTCATGTTAGTATGGAAGATTTTAAAGGATATATGACATAGTTTATGATAGAAGGACTTTGTTGAACCTGAACCAAAAAGATTGTAAAGAAAAACGGAAGAGATGATTACAAGGATAGCAGATTGAGTATCGTAGCTAGTGCAGCTACATGTTATAGTTTGACCGGTGGGATGATTTTTAATTTCGAGGACAAAATTTTTGTAAGGTGGGTAGGATGTAAGCCCCCTGAATTTCAGGGCTGTTTTAAATTTTTCTAAATGAATTATTATCGATAAATATTTTATTTATTTGTTTAGATCGTTAATGTACCTTTCCATGACTTTGACTTCTGGATCGTCAGGGATGCCAATCTTGTAAACTCTCTTCATGGGTTTTGAAGTAGGCAAGATTATCTTCCTGTTGATATATCGTGTCCCACTTGAACTCGTTCCCTTGTGCTCTTTTTGTATCGCGCAAGTTCGGGTCAACTTAGACCGATTAATCATTGAATATTATTTCCACTTTTATTTTTGATCTTCGTTTGCACGTCACCGTGACTTTTAATTTAGGAGCACCAGACCAGTCGTTTTCTCAGAACCAACTTCTCATGGATGATTTACTCGAGACGTTCTTCATCCATGACCTTCGTGTCCCACTCAGACACTCCATTTTGTGCTTCATTTTCTTCGCACAACTTCCGGGTCAATTTAGGCCGATTTATTTTCTACCGTGAAACCCGATTTAATTTCCGATTTAATTTCA
Organism: Iris pallida; assembly: GCA_029216955.1. Taxonomy (NCBI): domain Eukaryota; kingdom Viridiplantae; phylum Streptophyta; class Magnoliopsida; order Asparagales; family Iridaceae; genus Iris; species Iris pallida. The sequence goes on from JANAVB010024996.1 coordinate 3,773,699, forward strand.
GGACCCGACATCGATCCAACCCAGTCGCCCCAAAGTATGGACGTGGCCCACTTGAAGCCTACTACCCACATGAAACTTGTGTCCCATTTATTGGAGTCCCCGTATATTATTTATTTACCCATGTTCATAAATACGTATTTAATTCAATTATTGCACTCTGTCCGATTTTGACCCGACCCGGTTCGACCGAACCCGAGCCCAAGCTCCATGTTGCCCTCTCATGACTGCTCAATACCCCGCTTAATTTTCCTATTTTTCCTATTTTGGAAATATCACTTCCTCTCTCTACTTTACAAATATCTATATATATATATATATATATATATATATATATATATATATATACACATAAAATATATATATATATATATATATATATATATATATATATATATATATATATATATATATATATATATATATATATATATATATATATATATATATATATATATATGTATATATATAACTCTCTCTCCTATTATTAAACAAACACCACCTCACCACACTCTTTCTCACACTCCCATCACAGCCACCCCATGGCCGAACCCCCCCTCTCTCTATACTTTTCTCTCTCTCTATCTCTCTTTATATATATATATATATATATATATATATATATATATATATATATATATATATATATATATATATATATATATATAAACATATATATATAACTCTCTCACTTTCCACCTTACCCCACCCCCTCTCTCTACCAGCACACACTTCTCCCCCTCCCCAACCGACTACTCTCTCTCCCCCTCTCTTAAATATCTCTCTCTCTCTCTCACTCTTTCTATATTAATATATATACACACAACTATATACTCTCACATATAAACACACACACACACAAATCACTTGCTCTCTCTCCACCACTCTCGGCCGAACCCCCTCCCCTGGTCGAGCACTCCACCACCCACAGCCACCACCTTCTCCTCCTCCTCCTCGGCCTCCATACTCCGTCAACTTCATCATCTTCATTACCATCAACACCATCTCCATCACCACAATACATCACCACCACCTCCACCACTTCAAACCACCACTCCCACCATGCAACACCGCCGCACGGCCGTCGTGGACGACCCCCACCGGCGCGTGCACCCCCGACGACCTCTCCCTGGCCACCACCGGCCTCCCCGACGTGTTAAACACACGATTCGTGCGTTTACGTCAAAATCCCGTCGTGACGCGCGAGTTTGGAACTCAGAATTCGCGCTGCGTCGCAGCAACTTTGCACTGATTTTCTGGAAGATCCGACCGTTGGATCGGCGAACTCTTTGCTCCGTCTCAATCTCGGTATATCCATCTTCACTCCTGTCAATTTTCGTCCGTTAATTTTATCATTTGATACCTCAAAACTGGCCACCAAGTTGACGTTTTAAATTGAACTGTTTTTGGACAGTTTCGTGGAGCCGACTTCGTCAGCTCGTAACTTCGCCGTCGTAGCTCCATTTTGTGCACTGTCAGTTCTGGTGCACAGCTGGTATAACCATCTTCCTGTCTCCTTTAGATTTCGTTTCATTTTAAGCACGTTCGGTTGGTCGAATTCGACGCCAAAGTTGGCCGTCCGAATTCTTTAATTTGCACTTGTTAAATTTCATTTTTGAACCCGAGACTCCAGATTCAATTTCTGACACCACCAGTAGACTCGTGACGTCGTTCTGGCATGTTTTCATATAAAGTTTGCTTGATTTGGAGAACGTGGGCCCTGGCACGCATTTCGGTGCAAAGTGGGTCACACTTTTCGAGTCAACGGGTCACTTTGAGATCGGCTCATCGGAATCCAATTCCGGATATACCGTTGAGTTCGTATCATCATTCTGGACTCGTTGACATATAATTTGCTGAATTTTGAAGACATTTGCTCCGACACGCATTTCGGTACAAACCGGATACCAAGTGTCGCGTCAACGTATCATTTTGAGATCGGCACATCGGAATCCTATTTCGGACATACCGTTGGGTTCGTATCATCATTCTGAATTCGTGGACATATAATTTGCTAGGTTTTGTAGACTTCTATCCCGACACGCTTTTCGGTACAAAGTGTGTCCAACGGCGGACATCATTTTGACCCGAAATTACCGTTTTGCCCCTGTGTTCAAATTGGACTTATGGGTAGGCTATCCTAGCTGATTTGACCGTTCTGGACACGTTGGTGATATTTATTTTATCATCCGACAACATCTGTAGATTTTGATTATGTATCATCCTTAATTTATAATTAATTATTTTTCCAGATATTGTTACTTTCTGGTTTTGAATTTATATATATATTTTAATTGCTGTAAAAATCTTAGAAAAATTATATTTAAATACTATGTTAATTTAGATAATTTATTATAATTTTTCTAGTATTTAATAAGTACTTTTGGTATTTTATAAAAATGGGAAAACAGAACTCATTTTCAGTATATTTACGTTTGCTGATTTTTAATAAATATTTATGAAGGTTTATAAATCCCAGAAAAACTAGTATAAATTTCTATAATTAACAAGGATTATTTTGGTACTTTATTTTATATATAATTTAGCTTTTTGTCTATCTCAAAAATTGTTGGAACTTAGTGTACAGTTTGATTTAATTATTGAATAATTACGACTTGCAACTTTTTATGTTGTTTTGTGTTTTAGTCGTATTGGACCTCACCCCGTACAAGTATAAAGACCCTAGGAATTTAGTTTGTGTATAGTGGCACTCTACATTAGACTTTTATGCTAGGTCCCTACTGTAGGCCTCAAAAATGAAAGTCACGCTGAGTTGATCAGAACAAGTCACACAGAGTGATCCAAGAAGCAGCACAAAAGATACGCTAAGTTCTGCCTGGCCATCTCCTTTAGAAGTCACGCAGAGACAGCTCAGCCATACGTCAGAATCATAATGACTGACAACACAACAGTCGAGAAACGTCTCCTCATATGCCACGTATGCACAGAATTTGAGAGATCATCGCCGTCTTTTGCGTGATTTTCGAAATCTTCCTTAGCAAGACTCACTCTTCACCAAGTTGGCGTGACTTTGGGTCTTATCTTCATTTAATGCGGCTGATAATATAATCAATGTCAGAGAATTTGTGTCAGACGAAGCGTGCCAAATCAAGACAGCTGGCGGTTTGCGTGGATTCTGAACCTTCTCCTTCCTCAAGTTTGCATGGATTTTTGAGTTATTCTTCTCAAAGCCTGCGTGAATTCTGAAGTATTCTTCTTCAAAGCTTGCGTAGATTTCGCCTTCAACGAGTCTGCGTCAACGAAACTGCGTGGATTTTTTGCCTTCAGCAAGACAGCGTGGATTTCATTTCAACTGGAGTACGTGGCAGCCATGCCACCGATCTCTCTCTCGCGTGCCCAGTAACTTGCACACGACTCATGCACTAATGCCATGTGTCCAACAGTTACGGGCTACATCCAGTAACTACTCACTAACCCTGCGTGTATTTAGAGTCTGCGTGACTTTTCAAATGCACTAGTGGTGAGGTAGTTATCTTTTCAGTTACTGTTTTGACTCTATAAATAGAGTTCTTTTTTTTATTCATTGTACAGATACATTGATATCTACTGTCAAAATTTTGAGAGCTTTTCTTCTTCGCATAGTCCAAGGGATAAAGCGATCGTCTTCTAGATCGGATTCCTACAGTTGTAATTTTCCCAGATACACAACAAATAAAGAGAATTTCTTTATGGAAAACAAATTGGCGACTCTGCTGGAGAAAACCATCTCCTCTTCTGAGATGGTAACAACTCAATGCGACACTTCGTCTATCGGCTCGACGAAGAAGGTGATGACGATCAAATTCGATCAACTCGCCTATAAAGAAATGCAGCGGGCTAAGGGTGGCAAGCCTATTCCAGCCTCCATTATCACTGCCAAGTCAAAGGGACACTCTGTCTATGTCCCTAAGAATCAGTTGGCAGTCAATGGTGAAGTCTCTGCCACAGTGTCTACTCCTAACACTGGCAAGAACTCCACTGTAAGCACGCACACTCTTGTGCGCTCGAAGATGACAGTAACTAAAAGTCACGCTGACAGTACTGGCTCTTTAGCCGAATCTGTTCCAGTGTGCAAATTCAATTCTAAAAGTCACGCTGACAGTACTGGCTCTTTAGCCAAATCTGTTCTAGTGTGCAAATTCAACTCTAAAAGTCACGCTGATAGTACTGGATCCTTAGCCAAATCTATTCCAGTGTGCAATCCCACATTCAAAAGTCACGCTGACAGTATTGGCTCCTTAGCCAAATCTGTTCCAGCGTGTAATTCTAAAATCAAAAGTCACGCTAACAGCTCTGGTTCTTTAACCAAGTCTGTTTCAGCGTGTATTTTATCAGAGAAGAATAACTCCTTAGTTATCTCTTCTTCTTCACCGAGTTCTACTAGAACTGGGGGTGGTTTTCCACACAAAGTCCCTTCAAAAAGGAACAACTCTTTAGTTGTTTCTTCTGCTCCTGTAGTTTTTACTCCAGGAACAGCTTTGACTGATACTTTTGTTAGTCAAAGGAAAGGAGATGGTCTTTTGACTACTCTTCCTTCTAGACATTCTATGTCTCAACATCTGAATGAGTCTAAGAAGAAACATTCCTTAATGTCTTCTTCTTTGATTTCTTCAAATTGGGCACAGAATCTGTCCATTAAAGAGGGTCTGTTACCAACTCCTAATCAAGGGAGTGGTTTAACTCTTCCTTCTCTGCAAATATCCAGATCAATGGAAGGAAAACTCCATGTTTCCAAAATTAATATGTTACCTTCCACTGATTTAAGAACAAAACTCAGCACTTCTGGTGTTAAGAAACCATACCAATTGGATATGAAGATAAAAGATCCAGATGCAGAGTATGCAAGAAATTATGTGGCTCACATTAATCACTCTTTGTATAATCAAGAGCCATCAAGACCCAAGAATAGGAAGTATATTCCTCAATCTTCACAAACAGATTTACGGGAATATCTTCAACAGAAGAGAATGAGTAATTCTATATCAAAGGAACATGCTGAATGTGACTTCTATCCAAGAGTCATAATTCAGTGCAGATGTGAATCAACAGTTCAAGACCATGGTGATCATGCTGAATGTGACTTCCAGCCAAGAGTCACAATGCAATGCAGATGTCAAAATAAACGACAGTCTGTCTTTAATAGGATTCAGTATGAACCTATGCCTGATGAAGAGGAGCCTTTGTTTGCCTCTATCAACATGACTTCTCGGGACACCGGGGGTAGAGTTGATAGTCCAGATGGAGTATATAAAAACACCAGAGCAAGAGTCCTAGCTTCGAGTCAAAGAAATTTGATCCCTGAAATTGACTCTGAATTTCTTGGAGAATCTAACTTCCCACCTCTTCCTACTGGGGGTAATTCTCCTATAGTTGACTTTGATACACGAAGCAATGATTCAGAGCATACAACATCTACTAGTTTATCAATAATCCCTCATACAGTCACGACTTACATGGTTGATGGGAATACTGATGAACCCTCTTCTTCCCTGACTCCTCAAGATCAAAGAATTGCTTCTTTGGAACAGCAAATGAAGTCTATGACTGACACAATGAAGTCAATGTATGAACTCATGACAGCTCAGTTGCAAAATCGACAGACTGTATCAGATGCCATACCAGTTGATACTGATATAAGTCCAATACAAGTTCCTCCAGCAGTACAATCCAATACTCCTGGACCTGCTCAACCAAATCCTAGTCTCTCTGGAGCTGGGGGTAGTGCTTACAATGCTGTTCCTCCTCCTAACTATTCTCTACAAGCCACTACTCCACAATCTTCGGGAGTTGTCTCTGAAGAATTAAAAAATCTTAAAACTCAATTCGAGGCATTCAAACAGAAGGATGGTTTACAAAGGTTAGGCATCAAGCAGCCTTATCCGATAGAATGGAAGCAAGTATCATATCCTCCTAAATACAAGCCTCCTACTATCTCATTCTATGATGGAACCACTTCTCCAAGTCAGTTTATCAATTACTTTGAAGTGATGACTGATCAACTACAACCAAGTGATGCCCTCCTTACTCGGGTATTTATTGGATGTCTCAAGGGAACGGCTTATGAATGGTATAGAAGTCTCCCAGATGGGAGTATTACCTCATTTGCTGGTTTCAAACAGATGCTTCTTGAAAGGTTCTATGAAGGGCTTAATGACATGACTATGTCTGCTCTTATTAGAATCAAGCAGAAAAATAATGAATCTACAGAGGAATACATTGAACGGTTTCGAAGAGAAGCTCTGAAGATGCCTCTTGGAACTCCTGATGCTGTCACCATTGACACGTGCAAATCAAACTTGTTGCCAATCATCAGTATGTGGACAGGGTCCACTCAATTTCAAGATTGGCCTTCCTTCATAGTCAGTGCTAAAGCTGCAGAAATCAGTGCTGAAACCTTCAAAGGTTTAGGAGTGCAGATGACTCCTAAAGAAACAGGACAAGGGGCTAACAATAAAAATAATGCTCGCAAAGGAAAAGAAACTCTAGAAGTTAATCTTCAGAGCAAAGATGCATCGAATGTTCAAACTCCTGCCTCTACAACTCAACAATCAAGAATACCTCGCCCCAGAGAAGAATATTCTTTTGATGACGACGATGTCCTTGGTATCTTTGAATGTCTGCTGAAAGGTAATAAAATACAATTACCAGAGATCAAGAAACCTGATGAAGCTGGTAAGACAGATCATCCTAAATACTGTCCATATCACAGAATGCTGGGTCATACAATTCGTACATGTTATGTATTAAAAGGAAAGATCCAAGAAATGATTAAATCTGGAGCTATCTCTCTTACTCCAAAAGAGAAGACCGTCACCTCCAACGTCGTCTCTATGCAATTTGGAAATTTCCCTCCTCAACTCCTTGAAAGTGGGATTATTCCTATTCCCAAGGCAACTCTTGACATAGTGAATCTTCCTCCTCCACAGTCTGAAGGATTAGTGCCAATCACTTTGGAAACAGGAGAAATCATGTGGATCCATCCTGATCTAGTGGCAGATTTTGAATCGCCTTCTCCTCAAAAGATTTCTTCTCAAAAATCCAAGAAGGCTGGAAAGATCAAGTCATGTCATATGACTTCTCTTGGGTCTACCTCTGACACAGAGCCAAAAGACAAAGAAGAAGCACTTGTTAGTGCTACTCGAACGGGGAAACCTTACCTAAAGGATTATTCTAAAAATCCTGAAGATCCTACTGATATCCCTTCAGATGCTAAAGATGCTCCTAATGTTCCTCCCGAGGAAGAACCATCTACTGAACCTGTTCCTCCCAAGCCTACGGCTCTGGAGAAAGGCAAACAACAGGCTCGGTTTGATAAGCCAATCAAGAAGTCTTCTCCTCTTGGACTTCAGAAGCCTTACAACTTCGACATTTTGGCTCAGCTTGCTAATACTCCTGCTAGAATGTCCCTTTTTGAACTTCTACGTCTTTCCAAAGAGACTCGGGAGACGTTAAGTGAAGCACTTCTACAAGCTGACTCTTGTCTTGCACATTTGAAGAAGCCGAATGCTAAACCGGTCAAACAACAACAGCGACGATTTCGTCCGGACATCATGGATGCAATTGAAGCTGAAGTCAATAAACTCATTACATCTGGGTTTATTAGAGAGAAACAACATCCCGATTGGGTGGCTAATATTGTTCCTGTTCTTAAAAAGACTAGCAAGATCAGAGTATGCATAGACTTTCGCGATCTCAATGCGGCATGTCCTAAAGACGAATTCCCTCTACCAATCACTGATGTCATGGTTGATAATACCTGTGGATTTGAACGAATGTCATTCATAGACGGGTATTCTGGGTATAATCAGATCAAAATGTTCCCAGAAGATGAGAAGCACACTTCTTTCAGAACGCCGATTGGTACATACTGCTATACAGTTATGCCATTCGGTCTCAAGAATGCAGGAGCAACTTATCAACGAGCTATGAGTACTATATTCCGTGAACATTTGCGGAAAACAGTCGAATGTTATGTTGATGATATTGCAGTCAAAAGTCGACAAAAGGAGGATCATATCCAAGATTTGAAGACTATATTTGATCTAATGCGTAAGCATTAATTAAAGATGAACCCTACTAAGTCCTTCTTAGGCGTCTCTAGTGGTAAATTTTTCGGCTTCGTCATTACCTCTAAAGGTATACACATGGATCCCGAGAAGATCAAAGCCATCCAAGAGATGCGTCCTCCACGCACCTTAAAAGAGCTACGAGGATTTTAAGGAAGAATTGCTTATATCAGGAGATTTATCTCTAATTTATTAGGACGCTGCAGACCATTCAACAAACTTATGAAGAAAGGTGTCTCTTTTGTCTGGAATGATGAATGTCAGAAAGCATTCGATGATATAAAACAATATCTGATAAGCCCTCCAGTATTGGTACCTCCCGTCTCAGGAATACCGTTCCTCCTCTATACTCGAGCAATGAGTCATTCATTGGGTGCATTACTCGCTCAAAAGAATCAAAATGGCCATGAACAGGCCATTTATTATCTCAGCCGCACTATGACCGGAGCTGAACCTCGATATTCACCAGTTGAAAAAGAATGTCTAGCCTTGATGTTTGCTGTCCAAAAGACACGTCATTATATCATTGGCCAGACTATTCATGTCATCTCCAGGATCAATCCTATACGGATCATGATGAAGAAACCCAGTATTTTGAATTCTCGATTGGCTAACTGGGGAATCCTACTTGCTCAGTATGATATGCACTATATTCTTCAGAAATCAGTCAAGGGACAAGCTTTAGCTGATTTTCTGGCTGCTCACTCAATTCCAGAAAATTCAAAACTCTATGATGAAATCCCAGATGAAGTCCTAGATTCAAATCAAATTGCTGAAGAAGATCCTACTTGGCGTCTATTCTTTGATGGAGCGTCAAGAATTGGTCCTAATGGCGATATTGTTGCTGGAGTTGGAATTGTTCTTGTATCGCCAGAAGGTCTTGCCATCCAAAGAGCTTATTCTCTCGATCAGCCGTGTTCAAATAATGTAGCTGAATACAACACATTGCTTATTGGTCTTCAACTCGCTAAACATCTGAATATTCAACATTTGGAGGCGTATGGAGACTCTAAACTTATTGTCAATCAGATCAGGGGTACTTATGAAGTTCGCCATCAAGATCTGGTTCCTTATCATAGAGTGGCCATATCTATGGCCTCATCATTTAAGGAATTCTTCATTGAACATGTTAGGCGAGCATGTAACACAGAAGCTGATGCCCTTGCTAATCTTGCAGCGGTGCTGGCTATCCCAATCAAACGGCAACAAATGATCGTTGTTCGTAATCGAGAATTATTTCATCTTGAAAATAACCTGACTCTAGGACTTCCAGTTGACATTGAAGAATCAACATCTCGTGACGTCAACACAACAAGAGGATTTGGATTTAGTCGTAAATCGATATCATCTTCATCCGATTCCAGCATGGAATTCATCTTCAGTAACTCGACTGAGAATCAGAATACGGATAAAGATTGGAGACTTCCTTTCTTAGATCTTGTATTGTATGATATTCTTCCGGATGATCCGAGTGAGGCAGCATCTATCAGACGACGATCACTCAGATTCTATTACAATCATACAACAAAGACCATATATCGTCGAGCTTATGATGGTTTACTCCTTCGGTGCATTGCCGGTGATGAAGCCCAACAAGTTATTCGTGAAGCACATGATGGAATTTGTGGAGCGCATCAACCTGGGCCAAAACTTCAAGACCGTATTCGACGGATGGGATATTATTGGCCAACTATGGTATCAGATACCATTGAATATACAAGAAAATGCAAAGCTTGCCAAATCCATACAAATTTTATACATCAACCTTCGGAATTTCTACATCCGACGGCAGCATCATGGCCCTTCGAAGCTTGGGGCATGGACATTGTCGGCCCGATCAATCTTCCATCATCTAAAGGTCATCGGTTCATTCTCGTAATAACCGATTACTTCTCCAAATGGGCCGAAGCTATTCCTTTATCTGAAGTTAAGACGTCTAATGTCATCAGCTTTATTAAGCACCACGTCATCTACAGATTTGGTGTTCCTCGATGCATTGTTCATGATAACGGACCACAGTTCGTCAGCCAGAAATTTACTCGATTCTGTGACGATCACCGGATCAATAATGTTGCTTCTACCGCATATAATCCAGCAGCTAACGGATTGGCAGAAGCTTTCAACAAGACTATCATTAAACTCCTAAAGAAGTTTGTCTCTACTAACAAACGTAATTGGAGTGACAAGCTCGGGGAATGCTTGTGGGCTTATCGCACTACAGTCCGTAATGCTACTAAGTGTACACCTTTCTCTCTGGTGTACGGATCTGAGGCTGTTCTCCCATTAGAGATTCAAATTCCTTCTTTAAGGATAGCAATCGCTAATGAACTCACTGCCGAAAATAATGATCGTCTTCGACTTCAAGAATTGGAGGCTCTGAATGAAAAACGGTTATCTGCTCAACAGAATATTGAATTCTATCAAGCTAGAATTTTAAGGGCTTTTAACAAGAAAGTCAGAATTCGAACATTTCAGAAAGGAGAACTTGTGCTTACTGTCATACGCCCGATGACTATGACACACATGAATAAGGGCAAGTTTGATGCAAAATGGGAAGGTCCATTCATTGTCAATAAGATCTTTTCTAATGGGGCTTATCAACTCACTACTCTAGATGGTAAAGCCACTATGATGCCCATCAACGGCAAATTCTTGAAGAAGTACTACGTCTGATATTTCTATCAAGATTGTCCTCCCATCACTCTCCAGCTGTTTCATTGTTCTTTCCGAAGAATCATTCTGATATCTATTATCCCCAGTGGAGATAGGTATTCTACTTTGTATCGTTTTCTCAACAAATTTGATATCCAGAAAATCATGTCCACATTACCTCTGAATTTTCTATCTCAATATCATATTTATGAAAATGATATTTAGTCTTTCTGATTTCTGAGTCAAAAGATCAATAAATAAAGGCAAATATAAAGTGGGAAGGATATATCGTAAACAAAGTTTCCTTAAACGGAGTTTATTTGAGACAAATCCCTCAAGAAAAAAAAAGTACATCATCATGGAAGATCACTATGATCCCTTTCATATTTGGGACGAGGACCACATACATAATCAGCAAAAGAATTGAATACATCTTTTCCTGACCGCACCAAAAATTGACAGGCAGCCAGCCTCATTGCTTCTTCTTCTTCGGTTTCTTCTGGTTCGACCAGGAAGTCCAGGATATCTTTTGGCGGCTTGGGAGTAGACGAGCTTTCGTCCATTTCCTTCTTCTGCGGAGGTGGATGTTCTTTAACACCTTCAGTAGCTTCAAGGGCGACTTCAGCCTTCTTTATGTTCTCTTCAAAAGACATTGTGGATAAAATGCGATCCTTCTATTCAAATATATGCTCTATTTATAGGCATATGGTTACAAGGTTCGAAGGGACGTATTCTTTCCCAATACTCAGTTCATCCATTCATTTCTCATATTCATCCGACGTTTCACATGTTCATTAATACTTGACGGTTCGTCCGTTCATTTATTACATTCACTCGACAGTTCATCTGTTCATCATTTCTTAACGGTTCATCCGTTCATAATCTTCTATCAGTTCATTAAGTGGGGATTCGTTATTTTTTATATTTTCATAACCTCTGAATCAATTCCGAATCTGCTTACTCATTTGTCATATTTTGACCTCTGTATAGAAATCAATCTATTTTCTTTCGAGTTCCTATATATTATCATGTCCATAATACCTCTGATAATATCATATACTCTAAAAACAGAAAAGATGATTTTATTATCTATCATGTCCACAATTCATCCACAAATACAAATCATTGAGCATAGAAGAATTGTCATTTCCATTCCCATTTTCACCACAAAAAGTCTATTACATTTTCTTAGACTTTCCTACAAATCATAATGGAAATCTATTACAAATCTTGGATTTTTATTCTACACCACAACGATAACCTAATAGAGATCTATCTTCTTCTTTGGATCTTCTCCGTCGGACCTTCTCCGTCAGGTTCGTTGTTGGTTGCATTCCTGACTGTCTGGGTCTCAGTCACGACCAGATCAACAGGAATCAAACTCTGGTCTTCTCTCTCAGACGAGAGGAGAACCACAGAGTATGGCAACACGAAAACGTGTTGCTGCCAATACAACTGGTGGATGGGGGTAACCTCTCAAGAAAGACAGGAATGTATCCAAACCTTGGGATACAATTCCTGGTTCTGCCTTGAAAGGAACTCTACTACCCAATCTTTTGGTAGTAGAGTTAACTCCACCATCCAACTCTCGTGTATAAAGGCTCTTCCTACCATCTAAGGAAGACCCTTCTATCTCACGAAGAGTTCTGAGTTGTCTTATTTACGCGTCAAAAGCGTATGAGCTCCCTGATGTAGATGTCAGAAGAACATTGTCCACAGCATCCATATCACCAATGCCAGTTCTGAAGAAGGTTTTCAGCCAAAATTCTGCAAGAAACAGTAAAGAAAAATCAGTCAACAGAAACTGGCCAAGCAAAGACAGATGCATTCTGTTCATTTCAGGAAGATGAATTTGTCCTTAGCAAACAAAAAAAAAATTCGACGCGTGTATATTGAACTTACCGCTGAGTTTGCTGCTAAGGATTGACAGATCCATGTCTGGTAGCGTGCACAGAGATTTGACATCAGACAACATGGCTTTCCTATTTCCTTCTCATAGAAAATTCATTCTCAGAAGAGAGGAAGAAGAATGGGAAGATGAGTTTGCGTGGAGTTCATCCATCTATTTAAAGGGTCAAGTGCAGGTCTATTCTTGGAAAAGATCCGCATAAATAGCGCTCGTAAATTGTGGAATGAGTGTCACGTGTACTTCGGGAGACCGTGCAATATTGGAAACAGTCAAAGAGTGCTAATTAATCTTCTTCATTAAAAGGCACGCAGATCAAACACAAAAGTTGTACTTCATTCTTTAAACAGGCACTGATGGCCTTACAAAAAGACAAAAAAAAAGTGCAACAAAAGCGTAGAAAGTTACGCCCTATTTTCCAGAGCGGCTAAGTTTGATGCCTAACTCCTCTACGCTCTTAACTCCCAGGCGATGCAATAGAGTCTCGAGCATTTCACGCTTCTCCATAAGGCTCCGCCCATCAGAAGAAGACGAGCCATCCAATCCAAAGTAGCTCAAGAGGTTCTTGGCTAACTGCGTGGCGTCGTCCTTGAGCTCAATGACGACAGGTTCGGGTTCTTTACCCCCAAAAGTGGGGTCACCATGGGAACAAAAGCCCAACTTGCGTGCTTCCTCTTCAGCTGCTTCCTTTGGGGTCATATTTTCGAGAGATGAAGTCAAAACTGAGAATCACTCCCTGTTTATATAACAGATCTCGTCGACAGTTCATATTCCACCATAAATTGGACGCAATCAGTCTCGGAGAATGAAGAGTCATTATGACATTTAATAAGTTCATTTGGATGTTTTCAAAGAACTTCGAAGTCTTTTCGACTTCCGAAAAATTTTGGAGCCATCTCAGCGTGACTTTAACTCATTTCATCATCTCTATTTCAAAGTATTTCAAAAATATTTTATCATTTTTCGAAAACTTTGAAGGGGATTTTGTAGGCCTCAAAAATGAAAGTCACGCTGAGTTGATCAGAACAAGCCACACAGAGTGATCCAAGAAGCAGCACAAAAGATACGCTAAGTTCTGCCTGGCCATCTCCTTTAGAAGTCACACAGAGACAGCTCAGCCATACGTCAGAATCATAATAACTGACAACACAACAGTCGAGAAACGTCTCCTCATATGCCACGTATGTACAGAATTCGAGAGATCATCGCCGTCTTTTGCGTGATTTTCGAAATCTTCCTTAGCAAGACTCACTCTTCACCAAGTTGGCGTGACTTTGGGTCTTATCTTCATTTAATGCGGCTGATAATATAATCAATGTCAGAGATTTTGTGTCAGACGAAGCGTGCCAAATCAAGACAGCTGGCGGTTTGCGTGGATTCTGAACCTTCTCCTTCCTCAAGTTTGCGTGGATTTTTGAGTTATTCTTCTCAAAGCCTGCGTGAATTCTGAAGTATTCTTCTTCAAAGCTTGCGTGGATTTCGCCTTCAACGAGTCTGCGTCAACGAAACTGCGTGGATTTTTTGCCTTCAGCAAGACAGCGTGGATTTTATTTCAACTAGAGTACGTGGCAGCCATGCCACCGATCTCTCTCTCGTGTGCCCAGTAACTTGCACACGACTCATGCACTAATGCCATGTGTCCAACAGTTACGGGCCACGTCCAGTAACTACTCACTAACCCTGCGTGTATTTAGAGTCTGCGTGACTTTTCAAATGCACTAGTGGTGAGGTAGTTATCTTTTCAGTTACTGTTTTGACTCTATAAATAGAGTTCTTTTTTTTATTCATTGTACAGATACATTGATATCTACTGTCAAAATTTTGAGAGCTTTTCTTCTTCGCATAGTCCAAGGGATAAAGCGATCGTCTTCTAGATCGGATTCCTACAGTTGTAATTTTCCCAGATACACAACAAATAAAGAGAATTTCTTTATGGAAAACACCTACTTAGTTAGTATCCAGTCAGGAGTCGTGTCACACCACTAGTGTAATCTTGATCATAGCTTAGAACTGAGTTTGTATGTCATTATTGACAGGACACCGGACATCTATATCTTCGTACTAGTATTCTTGCTTTGCTCGAGACAAGTACATCTACAAACTCATTTACTGTCTTTTAATGCTAGAACATGTATTAACCCTGTTAAAATACTGATCCTTGAGGTAGCAAGCTATGTCTTCACATGTTGTATTACTTACAGTACCTGACATTCTTAGGACAGTTCTTATATCTTCACATGTTTCTTACTGGTTCTCAGTACATGTTTCACTATGCTTTATACTACTCGGAGTATTCACATGTTTCATACTGTTCCCAGTACCGGCCATGCTTATATTACTCCCAGTATCTCTCACATGTTTTTACTGTTCTCGTATCTCTCACATGATAGAATATGGGTTATGGAGAAACTGATAGTTGAGTACGTGATCATGCCCCCTTACTCGTACGTACGTACCGAGCAAGGTTGACATTTTATGTATACCTTGTCGTAGGCGCACCAGCTGTATTTGTAAGTATGTACATCTATCGCTTGTTTTTACTTGTACGTATATACATTTTATTTACATTGTGCCTCAGTACATTGTACATCTATTGACCGATCACGCACCTGCTCCAGTTTTAAACATTACATATACATCTGTCTATAT
This sequence comes from Iris pallida, assembly GCA_029216955.1. Lineage (NCBI taxonomy): Eukaryota > Viridiplantae > Streptophyta > Magnoliopsida > Asparagales > Iridaceae > Iris > Iris pallida. The sequence continues at coordinate 3,788,969 of JANAVB010024996.1, forward strand.
GACATATGTGTCCATGCCATGATAGACTATGAGATGCCATGATAGACTATGAGATGCCATATTCCATATGTTACTATGATACTGTGATCCCAGTTGTACCATGAGACCATGTTTTCCAGTATTTCCTGTTTTATAGACTTATCACACCATGTTTCTTGTTGTACATCTCTTTCATTATATGTTCAGTACTTTAGTTGTAGAGGTTGTACTTGCTCCCGTCCTGACAGGATAATGTTGTAGGTTCACATTTCGAGGATGAAATGCTATGTGTTACATGTTATGGCACTGATTTTGAGGACCTGGCCTTAGCTCCAGAAGAGGCCCCAGCGGGGAACCTTGTTTAGATATTTTTATGTATTTTGAGACTTAGACTTTGGTATGTTCTTATATTTGGATACTGGACTTTGTCTCCAGTTAGATACTTTGGTTATGTATTATTAAGTCTGTGCTTCGCTTATAAATGCTGTGTTGTGATGAACTTTAAATATGATTTTAGAACTGTTAGCTACTTAGATCCTTTATTGTCTATTATTAGAACAGCTTACTGCGCTTTAATCAAGCGTAGGCTGGACATGGCTCGATCCGGCCCAACAATTTGGGTAACGGGTCGTGACAGAACCACTTTGTCGATAAGTTGTCCATGACCATGCAATTATATGCAACTTATCTAAGAAGAAAACATATAATGCATGGTGAGGAAAACTAAGTAATAACCCATCATTCTCATTCGTATTGCCATCTTGCCTTGAGCCAACGCTCACATTATCATCTGTCCAATCCAGGGTTTTCATGTAATCAACATTCTACATCGGCACAGGATAATAAAATGTGATTACCTATGTCCTTCCTCACATCTTTGATACCATATATCTTACCAACCAACTCAATGTACTCACCGCCCAATTCCTAGGACTTAACATCTGTTTTAGCATACATTCATACATAATTCAAGCATACTTATTGCCCAGTTCTTGGGTCTTATATCCGTGTTACCATCATTTCGTCAAGCTAAGGCTCGATATAGTCACCGCCCAAGTATTTGGGACTTTGCCTTCACCTGTCATGTAATTTATCGCAACATCGTACAAGCATACAGTTCATCGAGCAACAACAGTTTACGGTTATGTGATTAATTATCTTTCATTATCTTTCCGACTTTCATGCAAGGTGTTATTCAACACTCAACAAGTAAACATAACATACTATCCTTTTATTAAGCATGAAGCTAAAGGATCTTCGAAGGTTCAACACTACTCACATTCATAGGACGATTCCTGTCATGATCGCATACCCTTCCAAGCGATTCTTCACATATTCCCAAGTCCAACAAGGCTTCGAACCATCCATCATAAGGCAATTTGCTGGTCGGGGCACTATAATATATACCACTCAGAAAAAATTTCGTCCTCAAAACTTAAAACAAACTCATCCCCAAAACTTCAACCGACTTTTATAAAACTTTTCAACGATCAACTTGCACTATTTAATATTTTTTCGCAATATCTCGATTGATTTTAAGTAATGTACCGTCTCGTTACAGCATCCCAATTGATCCAAATAGTTTACCATCTTTGATCTTTCCTCCGACACTCGTACAAATTCTTAGCACATGATAATCCTTCCCGTGGCTTCATTTGAGTTCAACGTACCACTTAGTTGGAATCATACACATATTTTGGGCATCCCAAAATACATGCACTTCAGCCAAGTTTAGTGATAGAGAAAACGAATGAGCTACGATGTAACTTCTTTTCTGAACATCAGTGATTGCTCTTAGCATCTCGTATATTCCTAACTTGTTTATTCAATTATCCAACCAATCAATAACACAATGAATGTTACAAATTTCAACTTGAGAAATTTTCCCACAGCTGATCCAAAATATTCCTAAAGTATTCCTTTCAATTTCATTATCATTCATGCCACCAAAGTTGATAAATTCTATTGCCACATTCATTTTGATACCGCGATTCTCATTGATCAAATCTTGTACTCGTCATCATTTGCGTCTATACACTTTGTTTGCGACTCGTAAATTTTTCCCGATTACGATCCATCCTTCAAATTGTACCATCATTCCACTCTAGTAACATTTCTTGCTGTTCTCAAATATTTTCTCATATTGATCAAGCAAACATATTATCATTTTGCATAAGCAACTCTTATTTCCAACAATATTAATCCCGAGGGTCATTCCTATTCACATTCGCTCTCGCCGATCACGGATATATGCACTATCCAATTCCGTCGTTATACTTTTCCCTCAAATTCCAATCTGATTATCCATCAATGAATTTATTTTGACTGTCTCAAGGCAACTATCATCATTTTAAGCATCTTAATATGATCCGTCATCCTATCCAATATTTTAATATCGAATTTCCTAATCTCCATTCCATTCTGAAGTTTACTTTTTGACACATCTTACTCATTCTGACTATACCCACACAACATCAATAGGGACATTCTACGGATTTCTAACAGTCAACTTAGCATTCAGTCAAGTCTCTACAGTCAGCTAATCTAAGCTAAACCAGACATTCAGCTAACTTATATGAGATGGATAGCTATCAGGGACATATCTCTTATCTTAGAGGCAATCAATTCTTATCGTAGGGACAACTCTATCTTTTCTCAGGAACAATCTATGATCTGACCAACGTAGGGACATGTGAAACCACCCAAATCTTTTGAACTTATTCCCATCACGGACAACTGAAATGACATAGCCAACTAATCTGAAACTTAGGCAACCAACCGACATTCTAGACAACCAATCGACATTCTTGGGTCAATTTCGAAGCCATCATATAAATTTCTCAATCGAATACCCAAAATTTCAATTTCTATTTGCATAGACATAGCATTACTTGCTCAATCCGACTTGTATTCTCATATCGTACTCAAATTGTGTCTATTCAATCGGGTCAACTATTCTGAGTCATAATCCAACATTGTTACCTCAATAGTCTACTATTTAGCATCTTTTCTACGGTCTCTTTGCGACATATTCATTTCCTACATTTTTTTAGATTATCGATACGGTTTGTACTCTTTTAACCAACAAAATAAGGTTACTATGTAGGGCCTAAAAATCAAGTTGTGCCATGTGTTTACTACTCAGCAATCAAGTTGCGTCCAAAAAATCAAGCTGCGCCACTGTTATGAAGCTCAGAGATCAAACTGTACCACTGGTCAGGTTGCACCATATATCAGACTGTGCTCAGTCATATTGCTCCAAAGTCTACGTGGCGTCTGACATTTAATTACCATCATTGCCTGACAGCACTGACAACTGACAGCACAGTAAACGAAGAAAATCTCTTCGAATCCCTCGAATTGTGCCGCTCGAGGAGATTTAATTGACAGCTGTCCTGCACATCTTGTGAGTTGCGCATAGGCGCAATCTAAAACAAATTTCTTAGTTGCGTCTAGGCGCAATCTGAACAACTTCATCGCAACAGCTGCCACGTGCCTATGCATTAAGTTGCGCCTAGGCGCAACCCAATCAGGCACAGTTTGACTTGTTGACTGAAGCTCGTGCAGCCTGACAAAGTTGAGACAACTTTCATTTCTAAAGCAGGATGACGTGGCGCACATGCCACTAATCTCTCAAAATGTGTCCACTACTCTGTACACGACCACGCGCATCTCAATCACATGATGCCACGCATCTAAATACAGTTAGTACACGATTGTTAACTGAATGGAAGTTGGCGCAACATAAGGTTGACGCAACCCAATGTGGCGCAATCCAGTCTCGCACACATCAGAATAACTGCTAAAACAGTTATTTCCAGAACTCTATAAATAGAGTTTCCAATCATTGTTAAAGGAACACAGAGATCAAGTACTCTTGCAAAATTGTTGCTGCATTCTCCAGAGGCTCTAGTCTTCAAGTTCACATAGTCCAAGGGATAAAGTGATCGTCTTCTGATCAGATTCCTACAGTTGTACTTCTCCAGAAATTATTGTACTTTTGTACTCTTTTCTAAGTTTGTTATAAGACTTTTTGTTCTTTGCAAACAAAATGGCGACTCTGCTGGGGACGACTTTCTCCTCCGATGAGAAGGTGACAACTCAATGTGATACTGTATCGATCGACAAGACGCAAAAGACTCTTGTTGTTCAAATCAACCAGACAGCCTATGAAGATATGATCAACAAGAAGAGCAACAAGCGCACTGCGGCTATCACCAAGAACAAAACTGTGTGGACTCTTAAGTCTTCTATGGTTGCTGTTCTCCTGGCACAATCTACTTCTGTTGCCAAGACGCAATCTGCCTCTGTGGCTCAGGTGTAGTCTGCTCCTACTGCCTGCGCACAGCCCACTCTTCCTGTTCCTGTTGCCCGCGCGCAACTTACTCTTATTATTGCCCGTACGCAGTCTACTTTTTCTGCTGTCTGTGCGTGGTCCACTACTCATGTTGCTGCCAAAGCGCAACCAGTAGCCTTTATTGCTAGGGTGCAACCAGTAGCCCATAGCGGTGTGGCACAACCCAAGCAATCAGTTATCCAGGCGCAGTCTGTTGCTCTGGCATAACCCAAGGGAGCTAGTCTTTTGGCTATTCCCTCTTCCAATTCTCCAGTTTTGAACTTGGAGAAACAATGTTCTAGTGCTAAAACTAGACAGAACAAAGGGAAGGGTCCTTTGACATTTCCTCAACTGGCGCAACCTATGCCTAAAGTGGTCCCACAACAAAACAGAGGAAAATACTTCTTAGCTAACTCTCTATAAAATAAAGGAAAGCACCCTTCGGTCTTTTCTCAAACTTCCCTAGTCTATGACTCAGAGGAAGATATATATATCAGATTCTATTCCTTTAAACAGAGGTCTTCAGATCTCTGCCATAGGAAAGAATACTGATCAAAGAGGCATCTTGCCTACCCCTATAGGGTCTGGTCAAGATCTTCTAATCTTATAAATTTTAAGATCTAAGCAAGGAAAGTTGACGGTATCACAAACAGAGACACCTGGAGCAGAATTTTCTGATTTACGCGCTTATCTCAATAGGCGTCAATCAGTATCAACTTTGGTGAAATGTAAGAACCCTATGCCAAAGGCCAATCTATACCAGAAACCAAAGTTTGAAAAGAAAGACCTAATTACTTATGCTAATGAGTTAAGTACCTCTTTATACACTCAAGGAACTAAATATCTGAAGAATATGAGGCATGTTCCTAATATCATTAAGGAATATGTTCTTCCGACTTCTTCTCATCCTGTAGTGGTAACTGATCTCCGGGAACGTCTTACACAAAGACGAGAGATCGTAGGGATATCTCCTTCACTTCTAAATCATTCTTCAGATCGCCACTGCGTTCATGAAGTGGTTATCAAGTGTTGTTGCCAATCAAGTGTTGTTGCCAATCAGTTGCTATATGCTTCTGTCAACATGACTTCCCAAGACACTGGGGTTGGGAAACGTCCATATTGTAATACATCCCGTAATTCCAGTCAGCAATACTTAGATCGGATTCATGCATCCAGTGAAGGGTTCTTTTAATACACCAGATCAAGAAATCGAAATTTGAACCAAGGTGTCTTTAATCAATAAAATCTCCCCATCACTCATCTGGGAGAAGACTCTTTATCTGAATTTGATGCAGATAGTGAAAGTTCTGAACAAACTATCTCGTCAATAGTAGCAAGAGAAGTGATGACATATACCATTACAGAAGATCAAGATGCCTCTACTTCGGCTAGCCAAGATCAACGAATTGTTGCATTGGAAGATAAATTAAAGACCATGGCTGAAATAGTCGCAAGTATGCATACTATATGGCCCAACATGCAATGCCTCCGATTATAAACCTTGCTACAAATCCAGAGCTTATAGCATCTTCTGTACCTGTTAATGTTAGTCTAGGGGTACCGCCTCTTCAGGTTGCTTCTGTACCAATTCAAGCTGATCCCAGTCAGTCTGGTACTGGGGTGGTAATTACCACGCCGTTCCTCCTCCCAACAATTCTAACCAGCCTATCAATTCCTAAACATCAGGAGGTGCTAATGAGGCTGTGAAGCTCTTATGCATTCAGTTTGAGGCCTTTAAGCAGAAGGATGGCCTACAAAGACTTGGCATAAAATAACCGTATCCTACAGAATGGAAGGAGGTTCCGTTCCCTCATAAATACAAGCTTCCAACCATTATGCTATTCGATGGCATCACTTCTCCAAGTCATTACATCAATCACTTTGAAGTGATGACTGACCAATTACAGCCAAATGATGCTCTCCTTACCAGAGTGTTCGTCGGTTGTTTAGCCGGCGCAGCATACGACTGGTATCGTAGTTTGCTAGATGGCTACATAACTTCTTTTGCTGGTTTCAAACAAATATTCTTGGAACGGTTTTATGAGGGAGTCCACGACATGACTAGGTCTGCCCTCATTAAGATCAAATAAAGACACAATGAATCCACAGAGAGTTTCATTGAAAGATTCTGCCGAGAGGCACTTAAAATACCTTTGGAACTCCATCTGCTATAAGAATAGACACCTGCAAATCAAACTTGTTGCCTATTATCAATACGTGGACGGGATCTACATAATTCCAGGATTGGCCTTCTTTCATTGTCAATGCCAAGGCGACAGAAGTTAGTGCCGAAAAGTTTAAACAGTTAGGAGTTCAAATGACTCATCCTAACCAAGATGAACATTCTAGACCCGGGAGTAATAATCGCCAGAATAGCCGCAAGGGCAAAGAAACACTGGCCATCAATCTTAAGGACAAGGAGTCATTGGCTATTAACGTTTCTCAGACAGCATCCACATCATCAGTACCACCACAAAAAACACCTCGTCCAAAAGAAGAGTATTCTTTTGATGAAGATGATACTTTGAGTATTTTTGATTGCTTAATCGAAAGCAATAATCTTCAATTGCCAGAGGTAAAACGGCCAGAAGAAGTAGGTAAAACTGATCACCTTAAGTATTGTGTTTATCACAGATTTATAGGGCATCCAACCAGAGCATGCTACGTACTCAAAGGCAAAATCCAGGAGATGGTCAACTCTGGAGCGATTACTCTTCAGCAGGATGAGAAGACAGTGACTGCTAATATTGTTTCTCTACAATTTGGTGACTTTCCACCACAACTTGTGCAAGATGGTGTTATCCCCATTCCAAGGGCTACTCTCGAGATCATGAATCTCCCACCTCCCCAAAATGAGGGTCTTCCTCCATTATTAACTAATAAATAAGTGATTATGTGGATTCACCCAGATCTGGTAGCAGATTTTGAAACGCCTTCCTCTTTTAATCAAAAGAAGTACGCCAAATCTGTAACGCCCCAGTCCTAAAATACGTAGGACCAAGTACGTGAACATGCCAGCTGCACATATACGAAGAATACTCCAATATATGGAATCCTCATATATGCACATAAGCTGTAAAATAAAATAATCACAGGCCAGAAATATATAATCTATTCTCATCACAGCTCAACACAGAAGATAATAGAGTCCAAATAAATAAGTAAGTATATCAAAAGATAGCCGGTTGAACATGCTCACTCCAAACATCTATAAAAAATAGTCTCACAAGATCGGAGTCCAACCTCCGCAAATAGAAAGAAAAGAGATGTAAAAATAATGTCCACTAAAGTCTCAAATAAAGAATATACTAGAAATCAGTAGTGATTGCCTCGTCATCGATGTAAGATGGATCCAGAGCTGCTCCGTACTCCTGCGGAAAATCGTTTAACCCTGGAGAGATAACCAGGTCCTCAGAGGGACATAGCAAGATACAAGAAAACACCATGCCATATAAACTGTGATAATATAATAGAAAGGAAAGGCGTGCATGTAATAGGGTGCCTACCAGTTCTACAGTGATAATATAGTTAAGAACAGACCTTCAACGATGGGTATCTGGCTCAGTACCAGTAACTCAGGTATGGCCCCATCAGGGTACCAAGGACCTCAAAGCATAACATTCCTCGAATGTCAGAGGCCAGCAGGATCAGTAATAGGAAGTGCATAAGGACCCATACGTTAAGGAAACTGTTCTCCCCACCCAATGCCTAGTAGGGTCATATCTATGACTCATGAACCTCTAGTAACCGCCAAGTCTTCTAGCATGTAATTCTATTGGCAGTTACTCCTATCCGTCGTACGCTCCGTACGTATCGGTGGCCAGCCGACTACGCGAATACGTATCCTACAAGGGTGGTCATTAGACTAAGTCAATGCAGAGAAATAAATAAAAGCGAATAAAACGACCGATAGAGTCGCCTGCACCCAAGTGTGACTTGGATGCACAATTTTAAGATATCAAGAAATAAGAAATTCTAAAAATACAACTGAAAATAAGAATGTAATAATCA
>JANAVB010024996.1:3802294-3819794 GCA_029216955.1 Iris pallida
TCAAAAGTCGTCTAAAAGAAGATCACATTCAAGATTTAAGAAATATTTTCAATCTAATGCGCCAGCATCAACTCAAAATGAACCCCCCCAAGTCTTTCTTGGGTGTCTTTAGTAGTAAATTTCTCGTATTCGTCATTACCTCTAAGGGTATACACGTTGATCCCGAAAAGATCAAAGCCATTCAAGAGATGCATCCTCCACACAACCTAAAAGAGCTACGAGGATTCCAAGGTCGACTTACGTACATCAGGCGGTTCATTTCGAATTTATCTGGATATTGCAGACCATTTACTCAGTTAATGAAGAAAGATGTATCTTTCGTTTGGACGAAAGAATGTCAACAAGCATTTGGCGACATAAAGCGGTATTTAATGAGTCCACCGGTTCTTGTACCACCGATCTCAGGAATACCTTTCTTAATGTATGTCCGGGCAATGGATTATTCATTGGGAGCTTTGCTAGCTCAGAAGAACAAGGAAGGTCATGAACAAGCCATCTACTACCTTAGTCGAATAATGATTGGAGCTGAACATCGTTATAGTCCGGTGGAGAAGGAATATTTAGCCTTAATATTTACTGTTCAAAAGACAAGACATTATATCATAGGCCAAACTATTCATGTTATATCCCGAGTCAATCCTCTTCGGGTCTTAATGAAGAAGCCAAGTACACTCAATTCTAGGCTTGCTACATGGGCCATATTATTAGCACAATATAATATGGTTTATGTTCCTCAAAAGTCTGTTAAAGGTCAAGCACTTGCTGACTTCTTAGCAGCTCATCCTGTCCCTGAAACATCTAAACTCTATGATGAAATTTCAGACGAAACATTGGAATCAAATATGATCTCAGAATAATTTCCTACTTGGCGGTTGTTCTTTGATGGAGCTTCTAGAATTGGACCTGGAGGCACCCTTGTTGTTGGAGTAGGAATTGTTCTTATTTCACCAGATGGATTAGCTATTCAGAGGGCTTATTCCTTAGACAAATTATGCTCCAACAATGTAGCAGAATATAATGCTTTGCTCATCGGACTTCAATTAGCCAAGCAATTAGATATTGAATATCTTGAAGTATATGGTGATTCTAAACTGATTATTAATCAGGTTAGAGGCATATATGAAGTTCGACATCAAGATTTGGTACCATACTATAAAGTAGCAACTAGAATAGCTTCCTCGTTCAAAGGGTTCTTCATCGAACATGTACGACGAGCTTGTAACATAGAGGCTGATGCTTTAGCTAACCTAGCTGCGGTATTGGCAGTTCCAGTCAAAAGACAACAAATGGTTGTTATTTCTAATTGAGAACTATTTTGTGTTGAGAATAACCATAACATTGAATTCAGTAATTCAATTGAAGTCAATATCATTAGCGAGGACTGGAGAGCACCTTTCATTAATTTTGCAGTACATAACATATTGCCAGAAGATCCTAAGGAAGCTACAAGTATTCGTCGCCGATCGCTTCGATTCTATTATAATTATACTACTAAAATTCTATCGAAGAACTTTTGATGGATTACTTTTGAGATGTCTTGCTGGTGATAAAGCAAAGCAGATATTACGCGAAGCTTATGATAGCGTTTGTGGAGAACATCAGCCTGGTCCTAAATTACAGGATCGTATCCGACTTATGGGCTACTACTGGCCTTCTATGGTATCAGATGCTATTGACTATACAAGGAAATATCGTACATGTCAGATTCATGCAGATTTCATTCACCAACCGTCGGAGTTTCTTCATCCAACTGCTGCCTCATGGCCCTTCGAAGCTTGGGGCATGTACATAATTGGTCCTATCAATCCTCCTTCCTCTAAAGGACATCGGTTCATCTTGGCTATAACCGATTATTTTTCTAAGTGGGCTGAAGCTATACCTTTAGCTGAAGTAAAAACTAGCAGTGTCATCAACTTCATCAAACATCATGTGATATATAGATTTGGTGTCCTTCGCCGAATCATCCATGATAATGGGCCACAATTTGTCAGCTAGAAGTTTAATAGGTTCTGTGATGACAACAGAATCAATAATGTTGCCTCTACGGCCTATAATCCTACAGCTAACGGGTTAGCTGAAGCATTCAACAAGACCATTATCAAACTCCTTAAAAAATTTGTCTCTATTAACAAACGTAATTAGAGTGATAAACTTGAAGAATGTTTATGGGCATATCGTACTACAGTCCGTAACCCCACAGGTTGCACACCTTTTTCTCTTGTATATGGAAGTGAAGCTGTCTAACCTCTGGAAATTCAAATTCTATCATTGAGAATCGCCATTGCTAATGAGCTTACTACAGAAAATAATGATCGTCTTCGGCTTCAAGAATTGAAGACGCTCAACGAGAAAAAGGCTACTGGCTCAACAGCGCATTAAACTTTATCAAGCTCGGATCTCAAAAGCTTTCAATCGCAAAGTCAAAGTGCGAACATTTCAGGAAGGCGAGTTAGTTCTTACAGTCAGATGTCCTATGACTATGACATATATGAGCAAAGGCAAGTTCGAGGCAAAATGAGAAGGGCCTTATGTGGTAAATAAAGTTTTTTCAAATAGAGCCTATCAATTAACGGACATGGATGGCAGAGTTGCTATGATACCGATCAATGGCAAATTTCTCAAAAAATATTATGTATAAAAGCAAAATATACTTTATTTCAGAGATATAATGTAAATAAAGTTCATTTTATTCAAAAGCAGAATGGAATTACATAATATTAAGGATGGGGAGGAGGCCCCGATCCTTCATGATTAAATACATAGTTTGCCAACAGTTCAAACATCTTATTGTCTGAACTCACAAAAAACATACAAGCAGCCATCCTCAATGCCTCTTCTTCGGTAGTCTTCCCAGGCTCCACTAGCTTGGCAATCAAGTCCTGTCCTGGTACAGGAGCAGTTGAGCCTTCACCCTTTTCTTTCTGAGGAGGCACTGGAGGCTCAGCAGGAGGCGTCTCGGTGTTTCCTTCAATCTTCAGAGTGAGCAAATCTTTGGAAGACATCTTGTACAAGAAGGAAAGAAATTGACAATATCTACGAAAGTTTTGCTCTATTTATAGACAGAACAACTAGATAGTCAACCTCGAGAACTGATACGACTTTTTGGAAGAAGCCCAACTATTCATTTATTTACAACTGTTCGTTCATTTATAACTGTTCATTCATTTATAACTGATCATTCATTGTCCTTTTTTCAAAAATCGACATGATTGTTCATTCATTTATTCTCTTCCTCGAGAGTCGAAATGACTGTTCATTCATTTAGTGTTTCTTTCTCAAAAATCGAAGTGACTATTTATTTATTTATTTTTCTTGACTTATCATAACGAGAATTCACGTCCTCCATACCTCTGAATTCCGATTATTTACATCAGCAACTTGTCACATCCACATTTCCTCTGGATTCTGTTTTCCATATCAGCACATCAAAATCAAATTATAAAAAGAAGAAGAAGAGAAAATCATTCTTTATTCCTTCTTTAAAAACATAGATACATCTTGATGGAAATCTAATACATTTTAGATTTTTATTCTAAATATAACAAATAAAGGTCTATTACATCTTTGGATCTTCTTATTGATAATGAAGGTCTATTACATCTTTGGATCTTCTTATTGATACCAGTTTCTTGTCATCTCGACCTGAAGCAACGAGCCAGACAGTGGAATCAACTCTGGTCTTCTCTCTCAGAAAGACGAGAGGAGAACCACAGAGTACAACAACTCAAAGATAAGCTGCTGTCAATACAACTGGTGGAGAAAAGACGACCCATCATGGGAACTAGGAATGAGATCACCCTTGTGATGCGATTCCTAATTCTGTCTCTCCACCATCCGACTCTCATGTATAAATGCTCTTCCTACCATCTGAGGAAGACCCTACTGGAATACGGAGAGTCCTGAGCTATCTGATTTGAGTGTCAGAATCACATGAGCTGTCTGATGTGAGTGTCAGAAGAATGCCCTATACAGCACCCAAATCGCCAATGCCAGTCCTGAAGAAGCTTACCAACCAGACTTCGGTAAACATCAACAAAGAAAGAAGATTTAGCAAAAATCTATTAAACTGTGCGCCTATTCTCAAGATTTCAGGCGCACTTCTACAGTGTGCACCTCTGACCGAAGTCAGGCACTGGATTACAGTGCAGCCTGTTCTCAAAAATTCAGACACCTATCAGCAGTGTGCGCCGATCAACAGGCACATATTAACAATATGCGCCAATCAACAGGCGCACTTCTATAATGTGCGCCTCTGACCGAAGTCAGGCACTGGATTACAGTGTACGCCTGTTCTCAGAAATTCAGGCGCCTATCAACAGTGTGCGCCGATCAACACGCATATTTTAACAATGTGTGCCAATCAACAGGCGCACTTCTACAGTGTGTGCCACTGACCAAAGTCAAGCACTAGATTACAGTGTGCGCCTATTCTCAGAATAACTAGCGCATATGAACAACGTCTACAACATGCGATTCATTTCTTCAAGTCAGTACCTATCTTCAAAATCGTCTTAGTAAAAAAAAAGGGCACAAAGTAAAACGCTCATGTGTGAAAACTACTGGTTCTTTGTGGGGACTTACCAACTTCTGAAGGTGCGACATGCAAAAGAATAGCATCAGGTTGAAGTGGCACAAGTGAACTTGTGGATAATAGATTTTTACTGGATAGTGGGACCTTGTGAGAAGTCATCTTTTTGAGAAAGTATGAATGTCTCTTTCATTCCGGCTATCCTTTAAAAAGCGTTGAAGATAAGAATGGACGCGTCATTCTAGGAGCCTATTTCGGGAAAGAATTAAACAATAGGCGCTTAAAACCACATGATGGCTGCCATGTGTCTCTCAAAGAAACAGTAAACATTGAATTAGTCAAAAGAGCATATCTACATGCGCCGCTTGAAATCACAGCCACATAATAAAGATGTCAGAAATTATAAATTTTATTTCATAAAGAGGGGTAGACCCCTACAGACAAGTAGGAAAGGACACATGAAAAGAAAATAAAAAGCTGACACGCTTAACATTATTTCTTTTTCTCGTCCTCATTGGTCTGACGAAGAGCAGCGTCTAATTTTTGCATGTTGCGGATCCCCGAGCGACACATCAGATTAAGGAATCCCTCTGAATCGCCGCGCTCTTCAGAGGAAAGTGATGGCCCACCACTCGAGTGATTGAAGACGGTTGGATTTAAAAAAAACAGTCTAAAAAGTTCACCGCCCTCAGTGACGGGTCAGCTTCCAACAAATAAGTCATAGGCGTGATGTCGGGTTGCGCTTCAGGGGACTTGATTTCAGTGTCAGCATTGGTCTCCATCTCCTTCTTCTTAGGTGCCATTGCAGTACAGAAGTGAAGAATAAATATAAAGACTAGCCCCTATATATATAACCAAAATGACTCTTCGTATTCCTCATGGGAAACAAAAAATCATCAATGAAACTCGGAAAGACGAAGAAGAGATCGAGTGTTTTCGAGAAGGAAATTTAATTATGACGACTGGGCATTGACTGGCGCAATCTAGGTAAAAGTTTCATAATTCAAAGTATTTTAAAAATTTGAAATATTCTTAAAGTTTCGAAAACTTTGAAGGGGGTCTTGTACGGCCTAAAAATGAAGTTGCGTCATGTGTTTACTACTCAGCAATCAAGTTGCGCCCAAAAAATCAAGCTGCGCCACTGTTATGAAGCTCAGAGATCAAACTGCGCCACTGGTCAGGTTGTGCCATATATCAGACTGCGCTCAGTCATATTGCGCTAAAGTCTACGTGGCGTCTGACATTTAATTACCATCATTGCCTGACAGCACTGACAACTGAAAGCACAGTAAATGAAGAAAATCTCTTCGAATCCCTCGAATTGTGCGGCTCGAGGAGATTTAATTGACAACTGTCCTGCACATCTTGTGATTTGCGCCTAGGCGCAATCTAAAACAAATTCCTTAGTTGCACCTAGGCGCAAATTGAACAACTTCTTCTCAACAGCTGCCATGTGCCTATGCATTAAGTTGCGCCTAGGCGCAACCCAATCAGGCGCAGTTTGACTTGTCGACTGAAGCTCGCGCAGCGTGACAAAGTTGAGACAACTTTCTTTTCTAAAGTAGGTTGACGTGGCGCACATGCCACTAATCTCTCAAAAAGTGTTCACTACTCTGTACACGACCACGCGTATCTCAATCATATGATGCCACGCGTCTAAATATAGTTAGTACACGATTGTTAACTGAATGGAAGTTGGCGCAACATAAGGTTGGCGCAACCCAATGTGGCACAATCCAGCCTCGCACACATCAGAATAACTGCTAAAATAGTTATTTTTAGAACTCTATAAATAGAGTTTCCAATCATTATCAAAGGAACACAGAGATCAACTACTCTTGCAAAATTGTTGCTGGATTCTCCAGAGGCTCTAGTCTTCAAGTTCACATAGTCTAAGGGATAAAGTGATCGTCTTCTGATCAGATTCCTATAGTTTTACTTCCCCAAAAATAATTGTACTTTTGTACTCTTTTCTAAGTTTGTTATAAGACTTTTTATTCTTTGCAAACAAACTACATAATCGTATTTCTTCCGAAAGTATCCTTTATGAATTTTTGCTAGCACCCAACACGGTCATCTCTTAGCAATTCACGTTAACCATCAATATTCATCTTGCATCATCTCATTGTGATTCCATAAGAAGATTCATTATTCGTGCATAGATCCAATCACTATGGCACAAATTATCTTGCATTCGTATCTCGGTCATCCAGTTGAATATGACATAACTTATTCCCTAAGTCATCATCCAACAATTCTATATTCCACCCTAACTCATCATTCATGCGACATCATCATCTACCGACAGGGTCTATTATATATTGCTGCACTTCGATACTTATTTATATCCCAACCATTCAACTCTCATAAGGAACATCTACTCTCTCAGGCATCAAGGGACAAGTACTCATTCTCTATGCCTCAAAATAGTCAAGGGTCATCACTTGTTAATTCGGGACACATCAAATTCTTTCAAGCACAACTGCACAACGTGCATGGCTATCTATTTCCTTAAATCCATTCTCTAACTTTTTAGTCGTTGATGCAACTCTCTGCATCTTCTAAATCATTCGCAATATCCCGATAAGCGCCTAACGTTACCATCAGTTTGTTGATGTCCAACATGCAATTTTATTTAATCAATTCCAACATCGTTCTATATTCGGTCCATGTTGTTCTCCCAAATTCTTTCGATAGCAACACCCCAACATCGTTACCGAGCCTACAATCCTTTTCTCAACTGATTCAAGTCATTGCCTGAATCTATAATTCATTCCATTCCCAACCAAGGCATTCATTTTATATTCTCAATTACCCAGCTTAATGCTAACCGTCAGAGTCTAGCGATGGTTCATCCAAACACATCAAAATCTCGCAACGAGTTATCCGAATTTAATAATTAAGGGACAAGCCTAGCCGTCATGTATCAATCGTAATCTCATCTACGATTCGATACTACCCAATACCTTATAGGTAAAGCAATCACTAAATTATGAGAATATGGGAGGTGACATATATGTCATCCTCCATGCTGTCATATTCGTTTATGAGAATATGGGAGGTGAGGTACCACCTAACGGTGTGGTGACTATATGTCATCCCCCATGCTGTCATCATGCACTTGCACACTTTTCGGTACATGATGATAGCCTGGTGGGGTAACACATAGCCACCACCCATAAGGTGGTACCTTACCTCCCTTATTCTCATATATATATATATATATATATATATATATATATATATATATATATATATATATATATATATATACATGCTGTCATATTCGCTTATGAGAATATGAGAGGTGAGGTGCCACCTCACGGTGTGGTGACTATATGTAATCCCCCATATTGTCATCATGCACTTGCATACTTTTTGGTACATGATGATAGCCTGGTGGGGTAACACATAGCCACCACCCACAAGGTGGCACCTCACCTCCCTTATTCTCATATATATATATATATATATATATATATATATATATATATATATATATATATATATATATATATATATATATATATGAAAAATTATTCAATACAAATATCTAAAAATTTGTATTGATACATCCCAAATCTGGATCATTGGTTGTTGATCCAATGGTTCTTATTAAATGAGTTTTCCCTACATCTTTTAATGTAGTTTTTGGCTTTTGACCTCTTGCTAGTGTAGATCATTCTTGAGTTTAATTTTTTTCAATGAACACCCTAAATTAGTTCATATTTACTTTCTCTTTAAGCTGATAAAAATTCACAAAATACCCTAAATTAACTCATATTGGATTGATTTAGTTTGTAGCCTTGCTACATTCAATATTTTGAAGAATGATAATCCACCGTCGCCGTCGCCATCTTTTGGCCTGATTAAATGATATTCAGATTTTGTGCAGCCATAAAGTGGAAGCCTGATTAAGTGATATTCAGAATTTTCTTGAACATGCTTTAATATTAATTGAATAAATGATATTGAGATTAGATTGACCATGCTTTAATATTTTCCTCAATATGATAGTGGGCTCATGATATTCATTAAAAGTCAAAATTATGATATTTGCTTAAATTTTTGATAAATGATATTAAAATTAACGTAAAAATTCGAATATACTTCAGAAAATGATATAAAAAATACTGTAAATATTAGAAACATGGTTAAAATGACAAAATATTATAATAAAAAATCTGTTCTCCTCGAAAATATTATCATTAGAAAAGTAAATATATTATCGTTAAAAAACAAAAACAGATTTTTTTTCTTAAAATAAGTGAGCAATAGGCATTCAACACAAGTTAAAACCGAAAAAAACAAAACAAAATGAGTGAAATATGCGTTAATAAATAAATAAATTAGTGAGCAACATGCATTAAAAATCAAAAATAAACAAACTAATTAGTAAGCAACATACATTTAAAATCCAAAAAAATTCTAATTACTAAACAGCAACATACTTTAGCAACATGCGTTAAAAATATAAAAATTAAATAGTGGAAGCCTGATTAAATGATATTCAGATTTTCTTGAACATGCTTTAATATTAAATGAATAAATAATATTGAGATTAGATTGACCATGCTTTAATATTTTTCTCAATAGGATAGTAGGTTCATGATATTCATTAAAAGTCAAAATTATGATATTTGCTGAAATTTTCGATAAATGGTATTAAAATTAACGTAAAAATTCGAATATACTTTGGAAAATGATATTAAAAATACTGTAAATATTAGAAAGATGGTTAATATGACAAAATGTCACAATAAAAAAAATCCGTTCTCTTCGAAAATATTATCATTAGAAAAGTAAAAAATATTATCGTTAAAAAACCAAAACATATTTTTTTAAAAAATAAGTGAGTAGTAGGCGTTCAATACAACTTAGAACAAAAAAAAAACAAAAATATTTTAATGATTGAAATATACGTTAAAAAATTAGTGAGCAACATGCATTAAAAACCCTAAATAAATAAATTAGTAAGCAACATGCGTTTTAAATAAAAAATTCCAATTACTAAACAGCAACATACGTTAGCAGCAGGCGTTAAAAAAAATTAAATAGTGAGTAAGCATCAGGCGTTAAAAAGAAAAGAAAAAGTATTTGGAATCGTTGTCTTCTACAATACATGGGTCCTCTGTTATTGAGATAAACATTAGAACTAATAAAGTAAAGGGATTGCTTGATGGCATGTCGTTACCAGCAGGGTTATAGCAGCCGTGTAGAAAATGTAAGTGAGCAGGTTTATGTAGGGTGGAAAATATGTGTTAATGTAGGATAAAAAATATAAAAGTACAATGTCCAACAAATTATGGTAATATAGGAGGGTTTTTTTTAATAAAGTGAGCAGGTTAATATAACTTTCTATATCAGGTAAAGCCAAAGTCAAAGTAAACACCTTTCAAAATTTTCAATGCAATTGTTTGGGATGTATTGATACATCCCATGTATTGTAGAAGGAACCTATCTCTCTCTCTCTCTCTCTCTATATATATATATATATATATATATATATATATATATATATATATATATATATATATATATATATATATATATATATATATATATATATATGGTGGAGGTCGTAGAGGAGACATGAGGTGGATGGTCGGGAGGAGAGGTGGTGACGAATGTTCGGTCTGGGTGGCCGAGGTGGTGTTCGTGGAGGCAGTAGGGGACGCCGGAGAGGCTGGTCGGACAATAGCCCAGAAGTGGGCACATGAGAGTTTGGTTTGCCGTTGGAAAATGCTACAAGAGAGGCGACTGGAGCGTGTGTGTGTAGGGAATTAGGAAAAAAATGCTATGTAAAATATTGGGGAGTCCCCAATATATAAGAGTAGGGTAGAAAACCCTAATGACAAAGTTATAAAATCTAATAGATATAGAAAAAATAGTGAAAAATAATAACCAATAACACTAACACTAACAAATTTTTTAACTAATTATTAGCTAATTACAATTTAGCTACTAACTATCCATGACTAGCTAAATTCAAGTCATAGCCCACAATCCAAGTCCAAACTTGGTAGGCTAGAACTAAGACCGAAATCGTCTTAGCCCAATACGAAAAGAAAAATAGAATAATTTGCATTTCATTATAACTTAGGATTAAAATAAAAACAATAAAATAGTAATAGAAGTACATTTATTTAAAAATAATATTATGACAAATCCTTTCTTTATATAAAAGCAATATTCATAACATATATATATATATATATATATATATATATATATATATATATATATATATATATTTATATATATAAATATATATAAATATAAATATAAATATAAATATATATATATATATATATATATATATATATATATATATATATATATATATATATTTATATATTTTTTTATATATATAATATATATATATATATATATATATAAAAATATATATAATATATAATATATATATATATATATATATATATATATATATATATATATATATATATATATATATATATATATATATATATATATATATATATATATATATATATTCAAGAAAATGAGCAAAAAAATCAATTAGGATAAAATCTCACATATAATAGTTTTACAAAACTAATGCCCTAAATCATGAGCTATACCTATAGTATATTATGATCGAAAATATATACTTTATATTAAATTTTTATGAGTTTAAAGATATTAGGATTTTTTTTTAGAAAATGGGAAAAAAATACAAAAATTCGAAAAACTCCAGAATTCGGTTAACGGAGGTTACAAATTTACCATACTTAAAGAAATTTCGTATTCGAACTTTAAGGTTGGCATAGGGGTCAAAACACGATAGAGTTTAGTCGATATCTTAGGCACGATTTAGAGAATGATAAATTTGACACGAACAAGATAATCAAATTCAAAATCACTTAGGCATGATATAATCATTGTATGGATAATATCATTTAGGCAGGATTTAGAAATAAAATCAAGTCATTTAGGCACGATCTTAATCACGGCTAGGAGAATCGAAGATAGAGTTGAAATTTAAGTATACAATGATTTAGTAGTCTAGGCTTGATGAAAACAAGATTTAAGGTTGCACAGGCACGATCAAGATCAAAACTTAGTTATGAACAAAGATAAAATTTTGGCATGAATGAGATTCGAAGTCATGGTCTTATAGACACGATAAAAAAGTCTAATGATCAAATTACTTAAGTCATGTGTAACAGCTAAAGCTCAAATGTGATAAAAATTTGGGCATGATTTAAAATCACTTAGGCACGATCTAGGATAAAGTTATGAAGAAAATTAAAGCCTAGGCATGATTATGAGTGAAATCTAAGCACGAGCGATTATAGAATCAAAATTTAGGCACGACGTAAATTTTATTCAGATATGATCAAAAATTGGATTCTGACATGACTAAGTTCGTAATCAAATCCGATAGTCGTAATCGAAGATCAAATTTTTTTGTCATAATTCAAGGGTAAAATTAATACGTATTGTCATGATCATTTGAATCAAAGTCGTTTAGTCATGCATGGTCATCTAGGCACGACCAAACATCAAAAATAGTAGTTACATGAAATTATGATTAGAACATAACTTAGTCATTATTAAGAATTAAATCGAAGGTCTAAGCACGATCAAAAATAGCATTGAAATCCAAACGTGATCATAATTGAAATTCTGACACGATTGAAGATAAGGTCAATCTATTCTTGATAAAAATAGGATTTTAGATACGATGAAGAATATAATAGAAGTCTAGGCACGAGCAATAAATGATTGAAATCCAAGTCACGATCGGATTTAAAATGTTTGAGTATAGTCAAAATCAAGAATATTGGCGCGATAAAGGAGATGACCAAAATCGGTTGGTCACGATCAAGGTGGATCAAAATATAGCGATATTGAAATTTAAGAAACGATTCAAGGATAGGGTAATCAAACAAATCGAATAGAAGATAGCAATTTCAATTCCTAAGCACCTAGCATGTCCTATGCTAAATGCAAATAATCAAACATTAAGGACATTAGAGGTAATAAGCTCCGAACCAACCTAGATTAGAATATGATAACCATACTATTCAACCCGAAAATTATGTTATCCAGAATTCTCGCCTCGCCAGTCAGCATAGCTGCGATAACTCCTGGTCCCATATTCTTGGTGTATAGATCTAAAATTATGCTGTTCGAAATAATCGCCTTGCCAGCTAGCATGGGTACATGAAATTCTAACTCCATAACTAAGAAAAGGATATCCAAAAACATGCGATCAATTTTTTTGTCTCGCCGGCTAATATGGTCGCGGTAAATTCTAGACTCCACAACCAAGACGGATGGCTGTAATCTTCACTGCCTCGCCTATTATGCACCACCAGAATATACCCTTGATATAGTCCATAAACTAATTTTGATACAATATAAGTCAATAATCGAACACCAAGGATCAATTTCAACAACGAACAAGGAAGATTGGACGAAACAAGTGGAACTGAATTTCGGAATAAAGTTTATAATGAGATTCTCAAGGGTCATCCCAGAAATCTCTTAAGAAGTCCTAATTGTGATTGAGTACTTTCTAATCCTAATGTCATATTTCCTAAATCCTATCGCAGGCTCACCGTAGTATAACTAAGCTGTTGCACTGCCACGACATTACATTTATTACAAAGCATGTGTAACCCCTCTTCCCGGAATTTTGATAATATTTTTATTTATTTATTTGAACTAAATGGTGATTTTTAGAGTTTTTGATGAATAATTATTTAGCTAATTATTACGGTAGATGATGTTAGCCATGATGGAGTTTTGGAGTACAAAGTGACTAGAAATCGTGGCATGGATGGTGCAGTAGCGTGCTTTGACTAGTGTATTAGCCATGCCAGAGAAGGCCGACCCATAGTGATGTCCTAACTAGGAAAACCAGACTAAGTTACGACATGACCCTACAAATAATCTAATTATTTGAGTATTATTGATTAGTGATTTGTAGGAGACCCGGTTGTACCAATTTAGTCCGGGATGGACCCAAGCCAAGCACAATCCCTTGTAGTGATGCAGTGCACCCGAAGACAGACCATGTAGGAATATTTTATGTGTGTACAAATATTTCTCAATTAAATTAGGACTTGACTTATATTTTTTAGATATTTGATTATTTGTACAAAATTGGTATTATTATTAAATAGTGTTTTATAATAATTATATGAATTTTTTGAGCCAGATAAGAGTATGCTGGTTAGGTTCACCAAAACCACTCTTGGTTTATATTTTGTTGATTTTATGGTTATAATTAATATGAAGATTATCATTTATGCAGTAAATAAATCCTTTATTATTAATTTAAATGAGTGTATCTATATATATGCATATTCCTATAAGAAGGCCCTGTACTAGTAATGTATAGCATTAAGATGCTAATTAGATATTATGGAAAATATTATATGTTTGTGCATATACATATACATATATATATATATATATATATATATATATATATATATATAGATATATATTATATATATAAAAAGATATAAATGAAAAAGAAAATAGAGCAGACACCCCCGCCCATAGAGGGAGCCCAGCAGTGAGCTCCTCCTCATGAGCCAGGCAAAACTCGAACCGAACAAGCTTCCCCCACCCGAGCTCCTTCCTACAGTAGCCGAGCAAACAACAGCAGCACCCTAGCCCGGCCTGGCCCAGCAACCCGCAACTATTTTTCCCCCTGTGCAACAGCAAGCAAGGCCTGACCCAGCAGCAGCTGAGCTCTCTCAATAGTTTAGAACCCGACCCTAATTCCCTGTTTCGACCAAAGGCATATATATATATACATCTGTATATATCAGAGAAAGAGGAGTTCGAAATCGCTCGAAACCCTAAAGTAGCCCTAAACGCAGCAACCCTACCTCGTCCCCTACCTCTGGCGTGCCGCCTGACGGCCCTGCACCGCCACCAAGTCGACGAAAACTGCCGGAGCGCGCACAGGCGCGGGATAGGCAGCAGCAGCGGTACACCGAGGTACCAATTTCACTACTATTTTTCTTCGCGTATACTCGATAATTTTCAATTCCGTAATTATGGACAACCCATATAACCCTCTAGGAATCCATATAGCTGGTTTGTATCAAGTTGATCCAGATTCGAAGAGAGATCGACTCGAATGTGACGAAAACTCTGTTCGAAAACAGAGTTTATAACGCACACCACACCCAACTTAGAAGCCGGATTTCGATCTGTGCTTTAACAGTTTTCAAAATCTAATTGAACACGTCTGTTGACAACATATACGAGATGGCAACCCTATTTATAGATTTATTTTTCATCTATTATATTGCTGTTAAATTATCTTCAAAGTTCGAGAAAAACCTATTTTTAAAACTGTCCAAAACTTAAAAAACCATCCGATATGACGTACGTCCCGCCAATCCGGGCGACGTGGTCGCGAACCAAAAGCATTGAAAGATGCGTAATGGTTTCATGGACGTGTGGGCTTTGACGAAATTCAAATTGGTCGTGTGTACACGACAAATTTGATGCGTATCCGTCAAAATTCACCGCATCGGCCTTTGTGCAAATTTCTCAATTACTTTGTGCACGCTCGTCAGATCGAGATGAAACTTATGCCAGCAGAACCGTATCATTTTTCTGGTCCTGTATGCCAAGTTTGGTCCGATTCTGAGATAGTTGATTGGATCGCCGTTTTGCGGGCCCCACGATCCGATTCAACGGGCGATTTTGTGCACGGCCCACCGGAATCTATAATTGGACATACCATTGGGTTTGTATCATCAAAAAAAATTCGTTGACATATAGTTTGACGACTTTACAGACCGTTGACTCTGGCACGCTTTTTGGGGCAAAGCGGGTCCAATAGCGGACACCGTTTTGACCCGAAATTACCGTTTTGTCCCTGTGTCCAGAATGGACTTAAGGACAGGCAATCCTAGTTAATTTGACTATTCTGAGAATATTGGTAATATTTATTTCAGCATCTGGAGACTGTTGTATGAGTTTTGATTATGGTGGCACATTGAGTGGTTTGGATTATCGATTTCACCAGCAAAGGACCACAGGCGAGTACAGTTTATTGTTTGTTTTTAGTATTGATCTTTACTATGCATCAGTGTTTAGTTGATAGATATGTGACTTCAGTTTTATGTTAATTTTGTTCATTGTCGTGTCGGGAGGTTGAAGTACCAACGATGTGTGATCTGACCTTAGACAGTGGAGACAGTGTAGACAGTGATTTATTATTGCAAAGTAGACAGTGTAGACAGTGATTTATTATTGCAAAGTAGACAGTGTAGATAGTGATTTATTATTACAAAGTCGACAGTGTAAACAGTGATTTCTTTATTGCATTATTAAACGTAGACCGTGTAACTTTATACAATGTAGACAGTGTAACTTTAGACAGTGTAGACAGTGTAACTTTAGACAGTATAGACAGTAACTTTAGACAGTGTAACTCTAGACAGTGTAGACAGTGTCGTGTAATTGTCCCGAGACCGATCACATATCAAAGGTACTTCCGTCAGTCGGTGAGTGTTGTCTTTGTATTTATTTACTGTTTTCCTTATTTAGTTTTATTTGTCTTTTGTTTATTTTATGAATCATATGTCTAAAGGCTAATCTCTATAGTATAGTCATTTTTATATATTGAAACTGCATTCAGTGAATTGTGCTCGTTCCATTCATGACTGGAAACCAATATTTTTCAGGTTAGCCGTGGATTCACTTAGCATGGGAGATACGGGAGTACTTGCAGACAAAGGCCTAGAGACTAGCTAGATAGTGGAGTTGTAGTCATTCAAATATTTGTACAAGTTTATATTTTTCAGCAAATGTAAAACTTTTGAATATTGTAAGTTAAATTAATTATGTGAATGAGCATTATTTGTGATTTGATCTTCATGGCCGTGACAGCGTTCTACCGCCAACACTACGGCGTAGGCTAGCTTGGACACGTCTCGTATCCGTTTAAAAAAAAGGGTGCGGGTCGTGACAGCATGACCTGCATGTGCCACCATAAAAATATGTTACGACCCATACCAAGATATTCGGACACGAGTACGTAGGCCACGCCTAACCTACGCCGTAGTATCAGCGGTAGAACACTATCAAGTACCTAATAAAAATCTATAACATTTATGATCCACAATAGCTATGTGTAGTCAAATGACATATGACTAAAGAAGACATGAACAAAAAATATAGTGGTAGCACTGAACCAACCAGAATCTATAATGATCATACTTATCAGGAATGTGTCGGAGACAAATTCGATAATGAAACACAAATCTAAATAAAGAATAATGGCCTAGAACTCCCAGGAGTCAACTCACGGTCAATAGGAACATCAAGATCTGTCTCAGCTAGCATCGTTATGTAGTCTAAGTATGTGGGACATAACGAATCCTAAAAAATATGATTATCCAGTCATGATTGGAGCGAAGTACATAAACTAACAACATTTTCAATTAATTGACAAAAGCTATAAAGCAGTAATAAAGATGTTGCTATATATGATAAGGAAACATAATTGATATAATAAAGGTAATAAAAAAGGCAATATAATCAATAGGATGTAATCAGTGCGAGTAAGAAATATAAGTAGAACTACAATATCAGGGATAAAGCAATGTAATCGATGAACTGAATATTAACACTACAATAACACTACAATAAACAATGTGTTTTGAAATACCAAATAGATATGTGATTGGCTTGGAAGATTCAATAATTTATACTAAGAAAAGCTAGCTCAACCATACATGAAGTGCATGATTACCTAGTAGCCGATGATTTACACTACTTGTCGATAGTTCTTGATCACATATCTAACTAGTATTTTTTCTGCCCCGACTGATACGATGGAACCAACCTGACACGTTACTAGCCAATGTATCCAATGTTATCCAATATTATCCAATGTTAACCAATATTATCCAATGTTATCCAATACCAATGAGGATAGTATCCGATACCATTGCGATGACTTAAGGT